>JAZGTI010002292.1:0-37235 GCA_036877585.1 Botia kubotai
CATATATTTTAAGTATATCTCGTGCAAAATCTACACCTACAAATGAAAGACTGTGGTGAAGAGTCGTTTGAATTCATTTACCTTAAATTCGGCCACGGCTTTCCTGATAACCCGGTCCAGCTCATCAGACGACACTCGCACAAATGTGAAGTCAATGAAGTCGCAGTCCACGTCCTGAGTTCCCACCGTACCGATAGAGTACGTGCCCTCTTTCTTATAGTGAAATTTACCTGTGCTGCGGTGCAGTAGGATGGTGTGCAGGAGAGCCAGCATGGCCTCATCCACCTGCCTGCCCTCCACTGACACCTCCAGGACCTCTGATCGACAGTTCATGCTGATCTAGGTTAAAATAATTGTTATAATTAATTATAATAATTAACATATCTGTTTTTTGCCCAAATGTGACAGATACACGCATGTCTGTACACACTCAGCTGTCTTGTTTCTGTAAAGCGCAGAACAATTACACTGCATGCGTATTTATGCGTAACAGTCGATATTACAATGTAGTACAGACTAAATAATTAAGCAAGTTTAATGTGATTTACGCTCCTAAACCACGTTTATATTATATTTACCTGGTGTACGAAGTGCCAACGCGCATTGTTTTTCTTCTCGGGATGGGGAGCTCTTGTTTTGTAAACACACGTCAAATATGTACAGGAAGAGAAAAGGGACATTTTAGTTTTGGCGTTTTCAATTAAATAGTCACCCTAGTACCCTTTATGCATTGTAAAAATACACATTGTTTTCTCACATGAAGGGTTGAGTAGTAGTTTATGATAATACACACTATAATTGTATATTTTATTTAGGAGATTTAGAACATCTTTTAAGACTAATACATCAGTTAAGATTAATGTCTGGATTGGAATGATCATCCCAGCTAGATTTAAGAGTAAAAATAACCTAAAGTTAAAGACTAGCATAAAATTAATTTATTGCATTTGATATATACTTTATACCGGTACCTGTTTACTACTATACAAATTGAAAATGGCGTCGCATGTCTTTTATTTTGAAAAGGATTTTACCGTACAGGGTTCAAACGGAACTTACGTCATATCTATCGTTCTTGGTTTGGAGAACATCAAAAAGCAGAAAAAATGCGAACAAACGTTTATTATGTATTATGTTTCTGTCTTTTTAAACACTATCTACTATAATATACTATACTATAATATTTATAGTAGATATTGCCAAAGTACATTTTTACGTCCGTGTTAAATTGATGACAGAAACTTTGGTTGTGTTCGCCCAACGATGGGCAGTATTTCAATATTAATTTACTGTCATCTGTACTAAACTGTGATAGTAACGGCACAAAAGTTATAAACGTAATCTCGGCCTGTGTTTTGTATTTATTGAGTGCCAAACGTGAAGAACATTATATGCATAATGATAAAACTTATCAATGCAGGTTTTCAGGTGGCCGTTGATCTTACTGACTGCGTCCTCTTCAACTGTGCAAAAGTAATGCTGGATCACAAGACGAATTTCAAATTTATTAAACAAAAAGTAAGTTTACCAATATTTGACTGAGTATTTATTGTTTATCATTACAGAGGCGGGTATATCACAGGAGTCAGCGGATATGTTGCGGATCTTTCACTGTGATACTGATTCTCACCAGCAGAGGGCAGCAACAGAGAGCGTAACAGCGCTGGATCTTCTGCACCAGGAGTAGGCTCAGGGAAGCATCGTTACGGTCTGCTCGGACCTGGATGATGCCCTCGGAGGACGAGTGCCTGTAGGAAAGACAACTGAGATCTGTGGAGCCCCTGGCGACTCAACTTTGGTGAGATTAGAAATTGAGGTAAGAAATACATTCTTTGGCATAAGGGCCTTCACCCATCAGGTCTGACTTAAACGACCATTTGGAAAGTCCATTTAGAATTTTACATTAAGAAAATTTTACATAAGGTATTTGTGCATCTTAAATACTTTCTGATCTCTTGATCAAAGTAGCCTATAGTAATGTAGATAGTAATGTAATATTTTATATTATTTTTAAGCATGCAGTTGGCTGTGGATGGACAGATCCTGGTGTGGTTTGGAGGTCTGGAAGGAAAGGCACTGTACATAGATACAGTATTATTATTGTTTACTATGGACAAACTATCTGTTTGTCTGTGTTGAAGACCAGCATACAAATAATCTGTCATTGATTTTCCTCTTAGAACAGAATGAAGCTTTAGAGGAATTTACAGTAGAGAAGATCCTCTCCAACCTCTTCTTGGTCCGTTGCCATGACTATGTAGAGCTGTTAGCTGAGGTTTACCTCCTACCTGACTTCCTGGCTGAACATCCTGAGGTAAACACATTTAGAATCAAACTTGACTGCAGAAAAAGATTCACATATGACATCTCTTTGATACAGTGATATTGCTGCTATTTGCATTCTCATAACTTGTATTAATTGTAATAATTACGTTCTATTAGTTTGTATTAATTATATCAAACAATCACAGGTGCTGTTAGTAGTGATTGACAGCATTGCCTTTCCATTCCGACATGACCCGCCTCCTGAACGGTCTAGCCCAGCAGCTCAACCAATCAGCAACA
This sequence comes from Botia kubotai, assembly GCA_036877585.1. Classification (NCBI taxonomy): domain Eukaryota; kingdom Metazoa; phylum Chordata; class Actinopteri; order Cypriniformes; family Botiidae; genus Botia; species Botia kubotai. Next base: position 2,566 of record JAZGTI010002292.1, read on the forward strand.
CAACACAGCGTGGCGTTAGAGTTCAGAGCACTCTTCAGCTCTCACCACCAAAACAACGAGAAACAAACCACCAGTTATTTAAATACTCAAATTTTTGTCTTTCTGTTACAATGTGTCCTTAGGATGTGTTGACCAATCACTGACCACAAGGGTTTCAAATGGCCAATCCAAGCTTGCTCTTGCATTAGGTGAGCCGTGACGCAAACGAATGCATTTATTTATTCATTTTTTATCATGCCATGTTGCTCTCAGCATACTGATTTATTATCCAAGTAATTAAAATTATATTAAAATTAAGTTTCTTTTTAAATAGGCGAGAGACTGATTCTTCATTGGGAGGGTCCTAGGAGGTAATAGTAAAAGGATATGATAAATATTAAGAGCATTCACATATATTTATCACGGGCATCATAACCAGCTATAATATGCCAGTTTGAATACGTGGACGTGTGAAGAAGTAGTTTTTTTCGTGGCTGTGTGCCAGTGGTGATTTTTATAAATGTTTTTATTTTTTTACTTCTTGTTGACCGCATTAGTCTTTTAGTCCACACGAGCTGACAGCAAAATGTCGCTTTAGAAAATAGCCGCCAACATCTGCGGCGTTCTCGGCCAAAAGCGTCTTCTGGAGAGAGATTAAGAGTGTGTTGCATAAACTCTTTACCCTTCACCTCCGTGGGTGATTGAATGAATCACTTTAATCAAGCGGCTCACTTTGCCTTCTGTAGCCAGAGCTTATTCGTGATGCACCCTGCGTACTCGCCGGTCTATTGCTCTTTATCAGCGGGGCAGTATGGAAGCACAGAGGGTCTTCATCATGCTCTGACTTCTTCCTCATGAAATTGAAGGTCCCACCACCGGTTATATGGTTCAGCTTCACCGCATGTAAAATTGCCGCAGCCCCTCTTGTTTATTAAACTTGGTAGCCAAGGTCAGAGAAATTGAATGTTTATTGTGTAATGAAAACATTCATGTCTTTCTCACCAGTCCAATCTGTGTTCAGGCTCGCCACCCTGTACAAGTCATCAAGTCAGATGGAGGCCACAATTCAATATCAAATTACGGTGAGTTTGAAAGTATCAGTTTGTAATTTGGCTCCTGGGTAAAGCGCCAACAAAATTGGTACAGTGACTGACTTGCAGTGTGACATGCTGTACTACATCTGAAACTTTATAGTTTTAGTAATTCCTGTATAATTATTATTTATGCAGTTTGCTTGAGCTATTAATTTATTAATTGAGAGGCTACATGGAATATTTTTACTTTTTCATAAATTAATTTGTCACATTGCAGGATTATTTAAATAAACTGCAAGGTGATTAAAAATGGTAGGAAAACATAAATATTGGACAATATGAAAAATATGCAGTATCCCAGCAGTATGTACATTCATATATATCCCAATGACATTTATATATTTATATATTTTATAACAAACCAAATGCAAAGTGTCCAAGTATAAGCAAAAATTTGTGTTGCATTGAGCATCATGCTCTTTCTCTCTCTCTCTCTCTCTCTCTCTCTGACCTCACACATAGGTCCAGGGTTTCAGGGATGCCCCAGATGAACCCAGACCTACTGTTGAATCATCTGCTGTCTCATCTGCCTCTGGAAACCACAGTAAACTCCCTCGGATGGAAAATCTTGAGATCTTGAGAATGTTTTGCAGAGCGTTCAGAGTAGTACAAGGGAAACCGCTTCAACATTATCAGCAATCTGCTTAGAAACTAAAACCCTGCAGCAGGAATGTACAGATATATATAATGTGAAAAGACAATTAAAGTTAATTTATTAGAATAAAATATGGTGTAATAAATGTCAACTGTTAGTTAAGTATGCAGCGTTCAGTAATTGTATTTTACATTGTTATCCATTAGAGGCTAATGAAAGTTCCTCAATTACCCATATACAATTACAAATTACAAATTAAAAGTGTTATAACGTGACAGTAACATAGTTACCCAAAATACCTAGACATGGAACAGTTGTACACTACTGATTATATCCTATGCAAATTTTCCACAAGACCCGACAGTATTACTGTACAAGGGTAATAATAGATGCAAAGTTTTTCCTAAAAGTGGTTTCAGTTTTTCATCATAACTTAAATTGCTTGACGTATAATGTTAGGCTTTGTATTTGTCAAATTATCTGGCGCTATTTCTGATATTCATATCTGCACCACTTTACCTGACTGTACTGTTTGTAATATATGCTAAATTGTTTTATGCCGCTGGGAGTGCTTGCCGATTATTCAAACTAATCGACAGTCTTCGGTCGTTTTTCATGTCACTTAAACTGCACAGGCAAAACTTTGTGCCATAATTTGAAACAACGTAATTTGTAGCATTGTATTGAATAAGTTGCCCCTAGTGAAATGTGTGTTGTGTTGTGCACATTGTGTTGTATAGCTCACGTCAGAATGACTTTTCTGCTTTACTTGTTCCATGACTGATGGTATGAAGATAAAGGCTTTACTGCTCGCATTTACCTTTAAGTAACATTAATAATTTAGCTGCGGATCGTGCCTGTGCAATATTAATATATCATTTCGGTTTCGGTTCACTTTTAGTATGCGTGTGTGTGTGTAAAAGGGGGAGAGGTTCGTCTCTTTAATTGAATTATAAGCTTGAAAGCCAGCATTACATCAACAATGATAAAATATGAGCACTTCACCCTTATATTTCTTGGGTTGGCAATGGATAGTTTAGACACCTAGCAAAATAACAGATTGACTTAAACTCTGGCACGCTGTGTACCTTATGTCTATACATCCACGTTAAACACGAATATATCATAACTTATTTAAAATAATATGATCACATCATTTGTCGGTGTTGGTTCAGTTGTTTTTTTGAGAACATGCGTTTGGCCCAAGTGATGAGAGCGCCTTTATATTCATACACATCTTGATCCCTGGGTAGGAATTTCATAATTGTCATGTTGGACCTGCATGTATTGCAACGGCCATCTCCATGTTTAGATTTAGATTCCGAATAGGTTACACACTGAGTTTTTGTGTAATCAGTATGAATCAACGTATTTGATTCATTATTTTTAATACTGTGCTGGATTTTTACCTGTTTGAAGTAACAATGGCTGGGAGCGGAACAGTTAATTCCCAGCGATGATGTGAAACCGTTATTTTTAGCTTAAGCTCTGATGTCCTATATAGAGACACTCCGTTTGGTATCAGCGCATCACTTATCGCGTTTTCCACTCATTCTCTCTAAAGAGCTGTTCGGCTCGATTAAATGCTGCATATGACTATTAATACCCGAATATACTTATATCGTGCTGAGTCGTTAAACAGATCACCAGCATACACAATATAGCCTAACATAACTAATGTTAGACCATCACTAAAGCATAGACCGGTTACGTCACGGGCTTTTGTGCTCTATTTACGTCATACCTTCACGGACCCGCGTCTGCTGGCCTTGCAGTCAGAAAGCTATTTATACCAAACTGGCATTCTCAAACTAAAACAAAGTTTTAAATATAGCCGCAAAAAACCCTTCGGACCCCTTGAAAACTGCGTTGTGGTTATTTTATGTATTTGGTGTATAGCCTATATATATTTTTCTATCCATTCACTCCGTTTCATTTGTTATAAAGAAATAACTCTACTCTGGTTTTAATATACAAAAGGAAATACACACGTTGATATGCTTACTATTGCATAGAGTAATCCATTTTTATCTTTCAATAAACGTAACCGATGCCAAGAGGCGACTGACTTTGAGGGTCGTGCCCTTTAACCCTGTTAGCGCACCCGACCACAAAAACACAAAAAAATAAAATACAAAAAAAAACAATACAAGCTTGGTAGCGGATTTGGTCAAGCGTAACCGGTGTACACGTGGGAAATTTGCAATTATTCAATGGAAACAAGGTCCTAATGACTAAATTAGTTATTTGTTTTACTGTTGTTAGTTTCAACTAAGAACATTATAATCATAATTATATTGCTTAATGAAAAGATTCATTCACGTTCACCCCTCCCGTCCTCATTCATACCCCGCCCCTTTTGACGTCACGCCTGTCTGTTGCGAGTCTGTCTCCGTTAGCTCGCGCGTTCCCCCCTCCCCAACTCGAGCGACTCTCTAGTCGCTCCAGCTCATGATTCAAAGTAGTGTAGACTTCTTGCCCGGCTCCAGCTGTCTCTGATCTCTCCAGGAATGAGAAGCGATGGCCGGCTCTGCCAACGAGGAGAAAAACTTCAAGAGGTTCTTAGAGCTCTTTCTGCGGGAGATGAGGCCACCTCTCCAGGAGGACGTACCTGTACCCTTGCGCCCCTTGACGGACCTCATCTCGGAGGACGAGGTGGAAGGGGAATGCCTTGACCTGTGTCTCCAGCTTCTGTGTAAATAGTTAAGTACCGATGCGACCAGACGCATTATTTGTTTGTGTTCAGCCATGTGTATGTTGTTATATCAGGATGTTATTTAGCATTTGAGAGCTTTATAATTAAAATATAAGCACAGAGGGCGAAGGACAATACACTATTCGCTTGTCAATCAAACACTTAAATGCAGAGAAATTGCAACAGCGGATGCACAGTTTTTAATGTGTATTTTTATACAGATCAGTAATGTGTATTGCTTTTAATAACAAAAGCATAGTGATGTTTCCACGTTGGTACATGGGTAAAGTTTCCGCTTTAGGCAAGTTTTACATTTTGCCAGTTAATGTGTAACTTGTGTTAAAGTGCTTGCTGTAATGTCAAATAGATAGCTACAAGTGTGGTGTAATAACAACAATAATAATAATATACAGAAAATAAATATGAAAATAAAAATACATATATTCCAATGCATTCCTAGTAGGCAAGCAGATTTCTTTTATCCTTTCTTTAACGGGTTTACGAGTTACCTTACGTCATAATCATTTTGACGCAATAATCTGCTCTTTGATTCAACGTTACCTTTATGTACCCAGACACGATCGCGTGCTTTAGATTTCGCACCCTAGTTTGTAATCCAAGCGTGCTTAAAAGCATTCATGTTGTCAAGCGTTGGACGGGGTTTGTCGATCAGTGCGATTTGACAGAGCATGATTGCTTTTGATTTCATGCATGTTTGTAGCAAGACACGGTTACCACTTGGGTCTCAAGATGTCGGCAGTTGTGCGCGCCGTCGCTATATGCACCTGTCTACTTCTTTACGTATATTCAGACATGAATATCCTACCCCATCCTAGTGTAGTTCAGTAAGCAGCGTAGTATCGCGATATTTCGGATACTATTTAGGAAGGGGTTGCGTTTGATAATCTACGTCACATGGCTGCTAAAAATAGCCCATTCAAACCCTGCAAAACCTTTATGAGTATGAAATACTCATACTTAAGGACGTCATTGTGAATGTGTATGCAAATAACCCGGTAGTTTCACATTCCAGGATGCCGGTTGTATAAATCTTTCATTGATTTATTTTTAGATTATAATTTATCTGTCAGATGTAATAGCATGTTGTATATTTGTATAGTTGTAATGGAGTATATTTGCATTGGAAACATTTAGTTCCTCTTTGACTGGAGTTTTTCCAAGTAGAATAGAAAAAAAAATTCCCCCTAATATTATTTACTAGGTTATTATGAGCTTTGTATTAAATGGGCAAAAATCCCTCTCCCCTCTAATATTGTCACATCCTAACCGACATTTTTAGCTATACTTTGACCAGTTTTGACCTCCACAATGAGGTTATTGTTCCTGTGTTTGAATTTCATTCAAATGTCATCAGCAGGTTGCCGCGGCCTGCCACTGAGAATTCTCTTTGCTTGTGTGCAAACACACACACACACACACACACACACACACATACACACACACACACACACACACACACAGATATCTTTCTGTGGAATTACTAGAGCTATTTACACAGTTTTTTATACAGTGCTCGATGCACCCAGTGTTTGTTGGTGCTTAGTGTTTACTGTAGGTTATTGACCTTGACTAGTATCTGATCTGGAGGAGAGTGTTATATGGTCCTTGCATCCTAGACTGACGAAGGTTTACCATTTGTCTGACAGTATACTAAGGTGAATGATCTTAGCTCATAGATCGATTAAGCCCTGTGTCACCTGAATGCAATTTTTTTGCAGTCCAATTACACTCAGCATTGTGATTGCATTTATTTTAAATGTGAACTTTTCTTTATCCTTAAAATGAATTCATTTAATTCTTTTAGAGAATCTAGACTCATTAAAGTAACAGATTTTTCACAACAGATGTTTCAAGCATCGTTGATTTAGCCGCAGTCACGTTTCAAAACAGCTTCGCTCCGAACAAAAGCTTGCCCGCGTCGCATACTTCAAGACCAAATCTTCTGCCGTCTGCGTGGTGATTCAGCTGAACGTGTGATTATTTTGTCTCTGGGTTGAAGATCTAATAATAGTCCAGGGAGAAAAGTGGAGATCCCCTTTGTTCTTCTCCCACAAGCGCGTGAGGAACGAGCGGCTGCGCGCGCGTGTGGAAGAGAGAGGAAAAAGAGAAGGAAAAATGAGTGGGGGGGTTGGTGACAGCATAGCGAATAAGCTTGGTTACAAATCCAGACCCTTGTTGCTCCGATGATGGTGGCAACTCACCAGTGATGTGACTCATCTGACTGGGGAACAGTTCAGGGTACCATTTATGTAACATTTAATAAGGGTCAATCAATAGAGAGGTGATGAGTCAGACCTCTACACATATGAGATTCATTTCAGCACTGCATCTTTTACAGTAATACAGTTTGGCCAATGAGCTGCTGGGGCATTAAATTCAATGTGGTTTTACTATAGATGATTTATCTTGTCTTTAGAAGGCAACGACTTAGCTTGTGGTTTGTCCTGCTTACCTCAAGGTCCCAAGTTCAAGTTTATATAGATGACCACATTAGCATCAGCCAGTGTTAGCTTTGGTTTTATGTAATATTTGTCTGATAGCGGAAGCAGACAATATCAGTGCTTATTTTGTTCTTCATTAAACTGAATGCTAATTTGCTTTGCCAGATTCCAAAAGCACCAGAACAGTTCTCCATCTGTTCTGTGTTCGTTATAATGTGATGCCAGATTTCACGGCATGCATGTAACATAACGCAAAACTAACATAGAAAACAGTACAGATTTATAATACCACTGCACTCTCAAATATATATGGTTCTTGACAGCGATGTTATAGAAGAACCATTTTGGTTCCACAAAGAATCGTTCAGTCAAAGGTTCCTAAAAGAATCATCTTACCATTTTATAATCTAAAGAATGCTTTTCCACTACAGAGAACCTTTTGTGAAACACAAAAAACATGTTAAAGGTTCTTTATGGAACTCTATGTCATCACCTTTTCTAAAGAGTGCATCGCATTCATAATCTTCTATCAACTGTGTCTACTACCATCTGTAGGTGACAGACAGTCATCAGCAAAGTGATTGTAGTTGGAGAAATAAATTGAATCACCATTTAACGCATGTTAATTAACCCTCCAAATTCAAATCAAACAGGAATATCCGTTCTGTTTTGGTTAACATCAACCCCGCAGTGATGTTATCAAGCTCCGTTTGCTATGGTTGTTGTTCACTGTTACACGAGGATGTGCGTTGGATATTGAGGCTAAAAATGGAGGTTGGGAGGGAGGTTGTTTCCTCCTCCTGTGGTGAGCGGGCCCTCCAAGCCCACGGGGAGTCCTGATAGACATTAATGGATAGAGGAACGCTCTCCTAAAGCTCATTAAACCCCCGTCTCTCACAGCTGTAAACCACACACACACACACAGAGGTACACACACTACACAAAACACACATACACAAGTGCCCACGCACAAAGGACAACACACACACACACACACACACACACACAAAGCTCTAGGGAGCGCATGTGGTAATGAAACACGGCACACTACAGCACACAGCTGTGTCACAGGATCAGGCAGAGAGGAAATGTCTGTTGCAGGGGAAAGATTTGCATGTTGTAACATCATTTCCCGCTCTTTCTCATCTGTGGTGGCAGGAGTTTCTCTTGACGTCGATCACAGACGTCGCCTTTGGCCTTCTTTTGATGACTTGCGATTGGGTTTTCATAGAGGAACATCACGTCCATGTTAAAAGGTTCCTTTGTGGTTGTGATTTTTGTGTCCTGATTAGACATTAAAAACACACATAGTAATGTATAATGGGATGCATACAAATATAATCATAAGCCAGATTATATCACATTTGTAAAATGTGACAGATGTGACGGTAAAAAAAGCTTTTTCACTTTAAGAAATACTAGTGCACAACAACAGGTACAGCTTATGCATTTATGTGCAATTCAGTTATGGGACACATTTATGAAAGAAACAGAATATTCAAAGAATGTTGATTGTAGAGAGGACAAAATGTTTGTCCCAGGAAATCAGGCCATATTTATTTTAGCATCTACCTGGTTGGATCTGAGATGTTAACCAGGACATTAACGCTGACGGTCAAGTTCCCCTTTATTTCAAATCAGTCATGAATTGTTTATTATTATTGTTGTGAGCTCTGTTACATTAATATTTACTGTATTTAAATTACTGTGATAGCATTTGGAAACATTTAGAAAGGCTGCACAATAGCTAATTGTTGATTGGTTACCATTAACCAATAGTTTATGCAGCCTAAATGATGTCATCTGACACAGAGAGTCGTTTTATAGGTGGAGCAAGTTAGTACATTTCAAATGAAAGGTTCTGAAGATGAACTTTTTTAAGAACAACATGCACTGATGAATCACACACTGGAAGTCCAGCAACAATTTTATTTCACGTGGAGTTCATCTTAAAACATTCTGTGCTTCAAAGATTCAGTTTATCTTCAACATCACAGATGAATATTCCATTCTCAGGCGGATGTTGATCCAACAAATATGCAAAACAAATAGATGCAACAGCGTATTGTTTCCATAAGAACAGACGATGTATTTGCGTCCAGGTGTTGCCTAGATGAAAGGATGCTGTTTTTTCTCCTGTGGGTCAGAACCCTGGCATGCCATTCGAGTTCTGTCCCTCGTCAAACACACTGACAGCAGCTGCGCTTCAGACGAACCCCCTCCCAAGCATGATGGCGTACAGACTTTCTTTTGTAGGGCCGTAATCAGATTTAGATTTATTTCAGGCTCATAAGCAACATCTATTATGTGCCGCGTTAACAGTCTTTTTGTGAAAATAATTGGACAAATAAATCATTAATCATAAATCAAGAAAAATACTGTTTTACATTTGTAACGTTCCCAAAATGGTAACAAATGCAACACACGTTTTTTTTGTCATAACCATTCTTGTGTGGAATACGCAACAGACAGGTGGTTTGTTGACTATTTCTAGCTATTTAACTATTAGCTATTTCTAATAATTTTTAGCTAGCTGTCTGAATAACAATGCATGGCACAGACGTAGCAACATCGCAGACATTTGAAAGTTACCCTAACAGTTTCTTAAGTCCTGACTATGTGCAACAGGGCTGCGCGTGTGCATGCTTTTACTTGTTCTGTGCATGGCAGAAAGCATTTAAAATACCGTCACATTCCTCGTAAACCCCCGCGGTTCTCATGTTGCCCGTAATAGAATTTCATTTTCTGAGTAATAGCTCGCAGCTGAAACCACAAAACAACTTGAAGAATATTTGATCAATAAATCAATTCAGCCCATTGCCTCCCCGAGGCGAAGTACCATCACCTCCAGGGCTGTGCGTTCATCTCCGCTGTGATCAGACCTGACACTCGAGAGGAGCGAGCGTGGCTCCCCTCCATTCGTTTTTATCTGGCCTGATGGCAGAATGAACTGGCCTCTGCTTTGGCAGTCTATATGGGCAAATTTAGAGCTACACTGGGACAAACAAGGCAGACGGAAGGGTCCTCAAGGATTCACAGAGCATTACTTATAAACCACCATCGGCATTCTCAGCAGTTATTTGCACTTCGGTGAATGATGATTTCTGGGCCAGATATTAATTAGGCCTCGGCTGAAGGTCTTCTCTCGTTTTCGTTTTTTGCCTAAACGTGCCTCCTGGGAGGTCAGGAGTGGATCAGCTAGCCGAAGACCAGATTTTCCTGTCTTCACTAATCTGAGATCAGAGATTTCTCTCTCAAATGGAACAATGTGTGAGCTTGTGCCATTTACCAATGTTCTATTTATACCTGCCTAGTAGTCAAGCATGAAGCAGTCACCATTGCTCCTGCATTGGTTAAGCAATACGAGAGGCTGTTCTATATTGTGAATATAGTCACGGAGGCTGTGCTATATTATCAGTATAACTACAGCGCAATGTTGTTAACATGATTGTCAGTGGAGACTTTGAGTCAAGACTTAATACCCTGCAAATATATACATTGCAACATGTAAACACGATGTACATTGCAAAGATTGTAACGACCTATTTATCTGTTATTAAAGTATATAGGCTAAAAAGGCATAAAAAGACAGATATAGTGTCATACTTTTAAGTACATTGCCTAACTTTAATGCATTTTAGTAAGGCTGGAATTCTGTATTGACCAATCAGCATCCAAGACCGGAACTATCCATTTCATATGGTCTCTTCCAGAAGGACTGGAAGCTGCACATAGCTATAAAATAAAAGCTTTATGAGAGGGGAAGAGAGAGAGAGAGAGAGAGAGAGAGAGAGAGAGAGAGAAAGAGCTTTAGACATGACTGAAAGTGCATGTCAGTGTACATCTGCCTCTAAAATGTCTGTCTTGATTTGGGTTAGTGTATTGTGCTATAATACATGTTTCCTAGGATTTGTCCTCACATCAAGCTTTTATTCATCTATCGCACCCATAAAAAAGCACATGTGTCAGGGTTATGCAAGTGTCTGACCACAGTAACACACTCAAAGTGTTGTGCAATGCTCTCCCGCCCAGAGCTGCCAGCAGTGTCTCACTCACAGGTCCTCCAAGGTTGTGTCTTTTCTCCCTGTTTTTCATTTGTTTAAAAGAGGTCCGTCACCTCCACTCAAACTGCCAGCTGGCTAATTGAATGGAAATATGATTGATTTCCTGCTTCTCCGCAGTCGTGGAGCAATTAAGCTGAGTGGGTTGGATGGGGGCTTGGTTTCATTCTGTTTTGTTCAGGTGCGCCGCACGGTTCGCTGCACTTTTAAAGGGCAAAGTTCACTCTTTAAGAAGAGAAGTGTGTTTGAAAAAGCAAAGCTTTGAAACCCTTAATCAGCGATGGCATTTGGAGGAATCATTGCGTTGTTATTATGTTCTCTCCTGGACTTTTTCGCATTATATATTTGAGCTTCGCAGTTCGGATTCAATCGTTTTCACAATTAGTTTTGTAGTAATTTTGGTTAATTCAGTTACTTCCCAGCTAACAATTTTAGGTTGTACGAACGTTTCGTAATGTTTCCATTAACAAAAACGTTATAATGTTATTTCAAAAGTTCTAGGAATGTTCCTAATGTCCAGTTTTTTTAGACATTGTTTCAACATTATTGCTTGTTTATGAGAACGTTCCCTCTTCGTCGGGTGTGCAATTCAAGTTATTTATCACCAAAACAGAAACAACCACATTGCTTTCCTTCAAAAACTGTCTGCTAAGGCCCTTCACACTCAATATGGCGGAAGAAGCAAGCAAGATTTTTAACATCCCCCACTTCTTCCCACTTGTGTCTCATGTCCAAGTGTTAACACAGCCAGTGTGGCTCTCGTCATTCTCTACCCCCTCAGCTCGCTTGGCCTCTTTCTCTCATTCTGTATCCTGCTGACCAGTCCTAAGACCAGGGCTTTCCTGGGATGGAAAACTACTTGGCTGTGGTAATCCCTTAATCATCAGCCTGTACTGAGATTACTGAGGGTTGCCCAGCATTGTGGCTCTTACCCTTCCACCAGCATCAGTGGAGCAGCACTGTGCCCCACGGCTCGGCCTGCTCAAACCCTTTCTCTGCACAAACACCCCAGCCATCATTATCTCCTCCAGGTCAGGTTCTGCAATAAATGGCTGCGTCTGTTCAACCTGCCATAGGCTGTTTATTTATCACTTGCTGAGTTCTACAGGGTCTGAATTTCCCATTGCAATATTGTTGATGTCAGGAGTGAAGTCACGTACGGCACATAGTGTCCAGATCTGCACTAGTCATTTGCAACCAGCCTTCCTTTACAGTACAGTAAAGGAATAAGCCGTGTTTAAGTGATGTTATTGAGTACAAAGGATTAATTTAATCTTAAATGGTTTATTGATTTATTAAACAGTAGAAGCACAATTATCGTAATGGATTAGGTGTGCACCGCGACTAGTCAATTAGTGCGGTTGATTATTTCATTCAAATATGTTCTTATTTATATTTTAATTTCAATATTTCTAGCGGCAGTGGTTTAATAAGCACGTTGTGTTTTAGCTGCTACAGTATGCACTGTAAAACCATCTCAGAACTTGTAATTCACTAGTAATTCACTAGTAAATACACTTGAAAAGCCCCATCAAAACTGCCGTACAAATTCAGCCCAATGTCACATCCATGTAAAAGTGATCATAATTACATTTATTAATTAAAATTTAATAAACAATTTTACAACCAAGTGATGTAGTTCATTAGCCTCACTGTAGAATGTGTGTTGCCGTGCAACTTGGTGTGTTAATATTCAAATTGATGTTTGATCGCAGGTGTGCACAGGCTTAGAAAACGGGCTCATCCAATCAGATTTTGAATACGGGGCTTTGGGAGTATAATACATGTTTTTGCTGATAACCAATACAGTCAGCAGTTATATCCATTAGGAAATAAAGGGCACTAAAATAGAAGAAAATGTAGAGATTGAGGGATGACTTTTTCACTTTTTTGTCTTCTGCAAGAAAAGCCTAAGGCTTGATGTCTGTACGTGTACACACGTGCTGTTTTAAATGGAACATTCCAAATGTCTGTGTTCAACTTGTTATTGGAATTTTCTTGATTATCAATACAGATTCTTTGTAACTACAGTATTTCTCTTCCAATGCATGCATCAAATGTTCTCCGATCACATTTCTTCCTAAATGCAGATTGAGTGTGTCATTATTGTAAATATGAAAGCTTGTGAAATTTAAAAATATGAAATTCATATTATTTTAGTATACATAAACACTATACAAATATTTTAGTTAAGACAGGTTATCTTTTGTATTCCTTTAAAGTAAGGAATTGCGTATTAAGTTGATTCAGTGGCTTGCTGCTAGCTTGTTTTTCATTCGATCTTAATCGCATGTTTAAGTAAGAAATGTTTAGGAAATGTGCCAGTGTTTTGTGCTGAGGTTCAGTCTTTAAATTGTGTTTTTAAAAGTCACTTTTATACAGCAGCATGCCTACAGCGGTAGGAACATTTAATCTTGCTTAATCCAGAAGCTTGATGTCTTCAATCTGGCTCTGCAAAATTAGTTTTCTCTCTTGCTTTCTCTTTCTCCCATGTTTGCCTCTCCAGCTTTCCTCCTCTTTTCCTCCTCTATGAGTTTTAAGCAGCATTTTTCCCATCAGTGTTTTTGTGAGGCTCTGTTCAGACCTGCAAACACCTGAAGCGCGTTCACTTTGTCACTGTGTTTAGTTCTGTATTTAGTTTAGTATTTAATCCTCATTGTTGAAGATATGATAATTGTCTAAATGTAATGGTATTAAAACTGTATGTCAAATACACATGATTGTACAGGTATCAAACCTGTTTTTCTGGAACAAACAAGCCAAACAAGTTGAACTTTAAAATTGAACTTTATTTTGTTCATGGATGTGGATCACCTCCATAAGAAAAGTGTGCTGGTTTCATTAAGCAACCTTTGAAAGTGACCTTGTAGAGGACGGGGAAAGTGGACTAGCTGGAGTGGATGACCCAATACAGTGCGCTGGTGTGTATGTGTTTCCTCTCCCCTGATCATTACTCTACCTATAGTCCCCGGGCTGCAGAACTGGGGCTGTGTGCAGGCAGATCAGTAAAATGACCTACATTCTGCTGCTTCCCTGGATCTGAAGCTTTTTAGCTTACAGACACATCTTGCGTGCTGGTAGCCTAATGGTTAACGATTTAGGCTCCTAACACAAAGGTTGTAGGTTCAATCTCAAGTAGAGATGACCTGAGACCTGGAGGGTTTTTAAAATTAGTCATATTCACCAGAGGCATTTTAGAGGCTCTTAATCTGCACGTTGCACATTGCACAGCACTTATCCGTGCAATTAATATACTGCATGTTGCTGTTTTATGCAAAAGCATTTTACAGATGCAGCAAAATAACTTTCTTCCAGTTCTTTTCAAGTGTCTTGTTGTTACACTGCTGCAGAAGTTAGTGACTGCAGTTTTGGGTCATGACACTGTAGAGTGCACTAGCTTATTGTCACTTGGATGAATATTAAGACCTGTCCATTGATTACATCTCAAAGTGATTAAGTGAATCAGGTTATGAAAAAGAAGCTCTTTAATATCTCTGGCAACTCAATGCCATTTTATTACTTTACTTCAATATATACAGTCATCGTTTCAGCTGTCTACCTAAAAGATGTGTTTTGTGATGAGTTTGTATTGTATGTTTGATGTCGCCTTGTGGATGTCTTCAATAGCATAATCAGCAAGACTTCCAAGTTAAACAGTGTAGAAATGTAGTGCATCATACTGATGGAGCAGGTTATCCTCCCCCTGGCAGGAAAAACTCCATTATTAGAACTCTTGCGACTCTCCAGGGGCTCAAAGCATATTTTGATGTCCCTGATAGCTCGCTGAACATAAGCAATTCAGAAATGTCTTCATCAGATATAGGGTACCACCTTCTAGAGGCAGGTGAACTCTGCATTATCTTCTTTGATGGAAGCAATTCAATGAAAAGTTTAACTTCACATCTGGGTCAGGACGTGATAGGGACTTTGTGGACACCATGATCCAGTTCTGGTCCGTCAAACCCACTTTAGCTGAACAGCTCAGTGTGTGTTGTTTGGTGTAGTATGACGATAGCTTATGCCACCACAGTGAAAGTCTGCATTATTGACGACACCAACGTCTACATATTTAATACAGCGGCCCTGCTATTGACGTTTCAGACTTGAGCTCCCCTTGTACACAAAGCCGAGCGCCCCCGCCCCCCTGCAGAGAGACATTCTGCTGCCTGATTTCCACCCCCTCAGACTAGAACGGCCCCCCGCGTCTCTTTAAGACTAGTTTCAATTGAACAGATCCATTTCGGTCTGGGCTCTTGTATTGTTGTGTGTGTGTGTGTGTGTGTGTTTCGGGGTCCCAGCATGTTGCATTGAAACCCAGTGACAGATCAGATTCTGAACTGATATGTTTGGCTTTCATAGCTGTTCATGCATGGACAGAAAGTCAGTACAGTTCCTGTGGCTCAGTTGGTGGAGCATGGTGCTAACAATGCCAAAATAATGGCTTCAATTCCCAGGAAACACTCAAAACTGATCAAATATGCCTTGAATGCACATTAGTAAAGCTTTGAATACAAATGTCCACCAAATGCAATGTAAGTGTGGTTTACTGCAAGAACATATTTGTGTTTCTTCTTGTTGTCTCATACTGATCTGATGATCAGCACCCCAGCTAACAGGGAACATTCTCAGAATATTTGCTAAAATTAATGTTAATCTCTCAGATTAGTTCTTTCACAGTTAGCAAAAAACATTCTTGTAGTTATGTTAATAGAACTTTTTTAACTTTATATATCATATATATTAAAAACAGTGTTCTTAAGTTGTTAGTGGAACATTTTAAAAAGTTACGAACCAAGCAATAACGTTAATACAATGTCTAAAAAAGAATGTTCCTAGAACATTTAAAATAACTTTTTTAACGGTTTTGTTACTTCATGGAAACGTTAGGAAAACACTCTAAAACCTAAGATTGTTAGCTGGGACAGATTATGTTTTTGACATTTATTCCAAGCATAAGATGCTGGTAGGTTGGTCTTCTCCACTAGCTTAAAGGAGTAGGTTACCCTCAAAAAAAGCTAAATTTACCTTTATGTTCCACAGAAGAATAATGACAGAATTTTCATTTTTGGGTGGACTGTCCTTTAAAAAATCTTTAGCATAACATGTTTTCTCATATAACTTTGATCAGTGTCCTGGCTTTGACCTGCACCACGGGGTCTTTCAGCAATAAGAGAAACACTGAGGCGATAAACAGCATCATTTCTATTTTGCATTTCACACCTGCGTTGTTCTTTACTCCGGGTGTTCAACAGCAGGCAAAACATTCTAGACATGGTGATCAGCATTTCAAACACACTGACAAGGAAGAGACAAACCGTGGCCCCTCAGAATCTCAGGGAGCTATTAGCAGACTGGAGTCAGTGTGCGGCGCCGGTCCGCCTCTGCAGTGGCCTTCAGTTGTCAGCTCTGGGAGAGAGTACCGTGTGAGGACTGACGCATAATAAGCGGTGTGCTGACGACCGGAGCCGCCCCAAAGCGCCGCGATTAGCCACTGTGTTACAGTCAAATGTCTCGTTGTGCCTCATCGTACGTTGTTTCTTCTCTCAGATAAAGCTCTGAGTCATCAGTGAATATTTTGGACCACCGTGGGGCTCGTGTTCTGACTCATCATTTAGAAAGGGGGGTTTTGGGGGCTTTCTAAAGTTGGATAACTGTAGAGGAAAGCCTAGGTCCATAATTACATACCTATGATCCTTATTGCTTTAGTTTATGTTGCATTAAAGGTATAGTTCACCCAAAATGAAAATTATTCTAGTTTACTCATCCCCATGTTTCATTACAAACCTGTATGACTTTTCGTTGCTTCTGAGGAAAACAAAACAAGATATTTCGATGTATGTTGGTAACCAAACAACAGTGGCATGCATTGACCTCCACTGTATAGACACAAAACCACTAAGACATTTCTCAAAATATCTTCTTTTGTGTGTCACAGAAGAAGAAATGTTATATAGGTATGGAATGGCATGAGGGTGAGTAAATGATGGTAAGATTTTAATTTTTGATTAAACTATCTCTTTAATGCTATTATTAAAAGTAACCTACACTGAATTCCAAGTATATTCTATCTGTTTGTGAATTCCCTAGGAATCGAACCCATGACCTTGGCAATAATAACCACTGTGCTCTTCCAGACCTTCTTCTTATTCAGATCTGTGTCTTTCAGAGTACACGTCTGTTTGTCTATTCTTCTATTCTGGTCTTTTATTTATTAGACTTGTGAGCTTTGAAGAGGCTTTGTTTATAGATTTTTTAAACATCTAAATTTGCTTGTAGATGCATTGTGACTGTGCAGGTTTTTCCCAAGATGATCTCGCTGCACAAAACAACAGATCTACCAGCTGGTGGATTACATAATCCAGCCTCTGGTCTTACAGCGGCTCACGTCGCTCTCTGATGACTCTTAGGCAAATTCAATTTGTACCACAAAAACAGAAGCAGAAGTCTATTCGAAATCATTCTGAGGCTTCGTTTGTTATTTGAGATTTACAAGACGTGAAGTTTGTCATTGTGTTCCTGTCAGAGTAAAGCCAATTTGTCAATCACCTGTGTTTACAAGGACAGCATAACAGTGCCAGAGGCTGGACCTGTACAGTGTGATATTTGTGCTGAGCACACACACACACACACACACACACACACACACACTTATCTGACTCTCTCAACTGCGTCAGCAGTGATGGTTGCAGATTCTACCAGTCAGCACACCTATTCTCCACCTGGGAAAAAAATGCATCAGTACAACATGAATGACGCATCAATACAACATGCTTTCCTGTGTGTGTGTGTGTGTGTGTGTGTGTGTTGTTGAGAGTAGGATTGGTTAACTGAGGACACCCTCATTCAAAAACAAGCACATTGACATAGAGTAACACAATCACCACAAATGCGATGAAAGAGAAACTAATTTAAAGAGAGTTAATTTAAAAGTAGGTTCAGTGTAGTAAGTTCAGTGAATGAATATCACAATTTTCCTATTGATTTACCAGATATTCAGTCAACAAGAACTGCACGTTCCGAGATCATTTTCCAAACAGTGCGCAATAATTGTCTCCGGTGTGTAATTAGCGCTTTCTCTTATAGTCACTGTCTTTTTAAGATTGGCATAAAAATAAACCCAGGGCAGCTCTAAGTATCCTGCTTCCGAAGTCGTGGCCTAGCGCTTGTGACGTCTCCTTGCATAACCCTTAATCAGCAGAGGCGTGTTGGATAATAATCTCCATGTTGCCGATTAATTCCTTCGCGTGGATTTCCGAAATTAACAGTCACGACGGAAGCTGCGGCGGCTGCTTTCTGAGAAGTCCCGGGCTCGGTGCCTGTCATCAGTTAAATAGAGTTTGAAAACAGTGCAGATGGTAATCTGTGGATTAGGGTGTTAATCCCAGGTTGGAATAGTGTACGAAAGGGCAAGAGGTCCTGTTTATGTGAGAAACGTGTTGAGCCTTAAAATAATGGCTGTTCAGCAGGTGATTTGGATCAAGCCTCATTTTGGATTTGCCCGGTTCAGGGATCTGATTTCATTTACTGTTTTGGTTTTTAAAGAGACAGTGTGGTTTGTTTGTTTTTGTCTTTGAAGAATGATTGTTAATTCGTGTGATAGCCAGGATACGATTTTCAACACTTCTCGTGGTCAAATTTTTATGTTTGGGGCAAACTGGCTCACGTAAACCTTATTGGCTGCTTAAAATGCCAAATACATCTTTTAAGACTTAACTCTGTGTCTCTCTAATAAGATTTATTCATGAGGATGCTCTGTCTCTTTTGTATCTGATTAAAGGTTAATTGTTTGGCAGATTATAATGGAGATGTTTGTATTCTTTGAAGAGTCACTGGAAAATTCATATGGCTCCCCTTAAGATCTGAGCATCACCATCGCCATGGAGACAACCTTGGCACAAGCAACGTGATTGGTTTGGGCAGATCAAGAATTAGTGTTCCATTGCATAGATGCCACTCTTATTGGTGTATAAGTGCACTTAAAATTGTATAGTCTCTCCAAGTGTCCTAGTTTCTCTTGAAAATAGCTCATTGCTGTCAACAACCTCTGAAGTTATCCTGGTCACATATTACAGCTGAAGGACACTGAAGCTCATGATAATAAGAGTCAACAGCTGTCTATAAAAGCAATCAGCCCTATTTTATGTATTGCCTTTTGATAGACAAAGAATTGTAAACGTGACATGACATATATATGTATATATATAGATTCAGGTGGGAAAATGTTTCTATTGTAAACTGGATGCAGTGACAATAGGGAAAGAAGGTTTTGGTCAGATGGTACTGTATGAGTCTGCATCAGTGTCACTAAAGCCTAAATTACCGTCCTCTTTGGCTCAACTAGGTCATCCGCTCTCAAATAGACTTGCAGACTTCATTTCATAGCCCACATCGCTCACCTTATTTACCCCTCAGATTTTCAAATGTCCACATACCACCAGCCTGATAACTCATTTGATTTATAAACATGTTTTCTAGATACAATTCATATTTTCTAGAGACAGCAATCTGAAATGAATATAGTTTCTGATATTAAAAGGAATAATAATGTTCAAAGCTATCTAGTAATGTTTAAAACATTTCATGGTCACCTGTTGTGCACAAAACAGCCAAACAGCAAACAACCCAAAAGCTGCTTTCCATAACACAGAAAAAAACATTTGTTTGGCAAATACATTGTGGGGAAAAGCAAATAATCCAGAGGGAATGCGTGACTCAAGAAACATCATCTCTCGCTGTCTGCTAAAAAACAGAATCACCTGATTAAGAACTGTGTGTTAAACAGTAGCTGCATAAGATCACAGACTGTCAGACATGTTTGATCAGACCTTATTAACATACATCAGACACCAGACATTTAAAAACCTTCTTCAGTGACCACATCACACCCTCAGCCCGGTAGCACCTAGCAACAGTCTGGACACAGAATGTGGTGATGTTGTAAACAGTAAATGGTAATGGTAATTAGCTAAACAATTATGATTTGTTTGTGAAATATTGTGTGTGTGTAATTATATTGACCAAAGTATAATTTTAGCTACAATGTGGCTTCATATATTCAACATGATTGAAGATAACCTGGAAGACATCTTTATTTCTCAAATGTTGCTCAGGAGACAGTTTTCACTATCAGCTTTGTCTCAAGGAACAAACTTCTTTGATTCTTCTAAACTTCCTCTGGGAAATATAAAACAAAAAAATGTATGGACTTACACAACAATATATTATTGACTGTACACAAGGTATAAATGGTTTCTTGCCCTTGGAAGAACTTGATAAGATGCTTGAATTCATATTAAAATAATTCTAAGCACAGTTTGAGACATTGTAGAGATCTCTCATGAGACTTTAAAAGAGACTCGGTTAAGATTTCTCACATGAGTCTTTTTTAAGAAGAAACAATTGAAAAGCAAAAAACATAGACGTCTCTGTTTAATCTCCTTGCTTTCTAGAAGAAACAATTGAGATCTCTTAAAAACAATTTTAAGAGATCTCATGGTAAATGAGTAATACAGATTAAAGAGACATACCATGCTGCTGAATAGAAGATGTGCCACTTTATACTATATCACATTCATGTGTTAGGAATTATATTTCTCACTCTGGATAATACACGTTTTATGTTCATTATGGAATTACAATTACGCAACTTTATTTAGACAATTACCTGCTTTTAGAATTTCCTTTGTTCTGGAACAGTGGATCCCTGTCAGGAAATCCAATCACAGGCCATGTAATTTTCATTTTTTTTAAATGAAGTATTAGATGATGTATGAATGATGTATGAGATGTAATTCATTCCTGCTTTCCTGACAGCACACTGAGGCTCAGCTGGTCAGCTGATGTGCTTATTGTTTCTGCATAGCCACCATTGATTGTTAATGTTTCTGTGTTTACTATTCTCTAGAATCTTCTTCAATTATAAAACAATTGCTTCACACACAGCATGATATCAGCAGATAAGGTTTTTAATTCCTCAGAAGCATTTAAGTGCCCTTGTAAGGTGTCTGTGTGTGTGATATTACAGTATGTCAGATCCTGCCCTGGAGCCTCCACTGGCAGCGGTCCGTCTCGGGGTTGCAGGCCGCTGTGATTCTGTCCCTCTGGGGACTCATACATGGAGCCGCCCTGCCAGGGAGAGAAGGTGCCCAGATGGCAGGCAACTGTCTGTGGACAGTTTGGAGGGCTGCTGGCCTAGATTCCCACACATGAGCTCACGTCTGTTCACTCCTGTGGTCCGGTTAACACTTGTCATTGAGAACACTATGGAAAACTCTTTAAAAATAGAGAATTTAGCCCTTTTTATTAGCTCTATGTACAGTACATTAGTGTGCAGTATATTTACATAGTGATTGTACATAAACAGTATATTCATAGCTATGTGCGGTATATTCATATATTGATTCATATATTAAATTCATATTCATCTATTAAAGTTTTTATTAATGTTATATGTGTTATGGTATATATGTTATTATGATATATGTTAATGTTATATGTATATAATATATGTTAAAGCAAGAATTACTGTTATTGGTTTACTGTATACTGTTAAGGCTGTAAATATTAGACTTGGTGTGAATGATAAGTTAAGATATGGCAGATGGCGTGTTGACAGCTGTGCTATTACTTCCCTAAGCAATCAGACTTTTTTCAAAACATATAGACTTGCATTTAAGATAAAGGCAGTCATGCTACAGTAGGGACCCAAATATCAAAGAGAAATGATGATGGGCCAATAAGCAACCACCCTGAACACCCTAGCAACCACATAGCAACACCCCACAACACTCCAGCTTCATGGCAGAGTTGTTTCGCATAGCAAAACTAGCAAATGTAGTTTAAATGTCATCTCTTTGGTTGCGTTCATTCTGGGAGTCTTTCTGTTTCGGAGACCTTAACGCAGTGTTAAGATTCTTTAGACGTTTATATTCTTTGCTGCAAATAATGACAGGGCCAGAATTATATGATTTTAATGAAATCCTGTATTCTAAGAATCCTTCAGAACAAAGAAAACAATGATGGATGAAGCAGTCTGTGACATTTAGAGCTGCATGCCGCATGGCCTTGCTTTAGAAATGACTGTGAAAAGATGAGCTCTATTGTACAGTGGATGCTTACTGCAGCCCGCTTTCCTTGCGTACTTCACCTCTATCTGTTACCTGAGATAACACACACTTCCTGTGACATCAGAAGCAGCCTTTTCCGATAACGGCCTATATCATTTCTCTCTCTTCAACTCCTCTTTGTCTTCATGACATGTATTTTCTTCCTCTGTGTCTCACTCTCTCTTGATTTCGCTCTCGCTCAGTTTGCCGGTAAAGGTATGCAAAGCTTTTCAACCTGCGCAACGTCAGCAGGCAGGTCAAAGCAGAGAGTATGAAAAGTGTGGGTTAGCGATATGTGTGGGCGTGCTGACGGCATCGCTCTCTCTCCCTCCCTTCCCGTCCGAAAGCGTGACTCTGAAACACTAAACTGAGCGGGAGAGGAATTATAGGAAAAGAGGGGTTTCATTTAGGTCCTTGACCCAGAACAGACATTAGGCTTTATTTAGGCATGCTGTTGTTGGGTGTGTGTGTGGGTGTGTGTGTAGGAGGATGGGTGGGTGTGTGTGACAGTAATGGATGGACAGGAAGCAGATTTAGTTGGTGTTAATCCTGCATGCTGCTATTAATAGCCATTGAGTCATCATACACACACACACACACACACACACACACCCTCTAACTTTTGCACCCACAAACTCATTTTCACCCACCAGCACTTGAGACCCACGATGAATTACACAAACGTACGGCGCTACTATACGCACCACTGTACTCAATAAAAGTAAGTTCACCCGGAATTAAAATTAGTGTTAGCATTCACTCACTTATCCCCACGTCGTTCCAAATTTGCATCTCTCCTTTGGTTTGTGGAACACAAAGGTGCATTTTGGAAAAAAGTCCTGGTCGCTCTTTTCTGTAGGAATGGATATGAATAAAAAACTAAGAAAGAAATGGATATGAACTAAGAAATGGATATGAATAAAAAACAAAGAAAGCACCGTTAAAGTTCCCTTATTCAGAATAACAACGTCTTCCATCTGTTCTACACAAAAGATATGGTATTGCTTCAAAATACTTGAAATATAGCACACAAGTCTGCTTTTATGATGCGTTTTTTGATGATTTGAATCTCAGTCCAATCTCAGTTCAATCACTTTTATGATATACATGAAAAGGATTGGCTGGATGTAAACATTTGCCTTTTACGGAGTGTTATTTTACAGAATAAGAAAGCCATATGGGTTTAGAAGAAAGTACGGGTGAAGGAATTAATGTTTATTCAACATGTAGTCATTCATGTAACATTCACCTCAGGTATGTTTGACACAGCCTGTAATAACTGACACTTCATTATGATGACACACCACAGTCATGGATCATGTCTGAACGGCCACTGATGGCTCAACTAGAGTCAGTCTGAGAGAAGGAGATATGTGTGAAAAGGAAAATCCTCTCTCTCTCTCTCTCTCTCTCTCTCTCTCTCTCTCACACACACACACACACACAAATGATGTTGAGTGTTTAAGGGGGCTTACATAGTCAAGGACGATGGAAAGTTAATGCAGGTGTAGAAGTCCCCCTTGAGAGCCGTGTATGTATGTGTGAGTGTGACATGCTTTTGCATACATATTAAGCTACACTGCAGCAAAGAACTGCTCTTCCAGACACACACACACACACACACACACTGAGGATATGTTTCTCATGTAGTTGAACATAATGTCTATTATAAAACTGATAATTCCGGTACTGGATGCTGATTGGTTAATGCAACGTTCTAGTTGTGCTGAAATATACAATAAAGTGTCAGCTTTGATGTGAATTTATCAACATGCTACCTCATACTGTTATATACTGTATATCACTGCATGATCTTGTAGAGGAAGGAAGATACATTTTTCCTCAAACCACCATCACTGCCAAGTCCATTTCTGTTTGGCTCTGCACAACCACACTGTGAGATCTCAGTAGCTTACTATACAGACGTCACTTCACTCGCTGCTTTGAAGTCTGGAGAGGAAGAAAGAAAGTATTTTTTGTATCTTGGTTGAGAGTACAAAAAAGGCTCTTCTGTAATCCTCATTCCTTTGCATGCCTCTGACGAGCATCTACCATTGGCTCACCTTAGCTGTGCTGGAAAGCCTCAGCCAATCAGAAATCCCCACCTCGGCACCCTCTCCCCCTCAGGTAATGACGCCTATATACGTGTGTGCAGGAGAGAGAGGAAGAGAGAGAGCGCAGAGGATTTCTATGAATGGAAATGCGGGGGAGGATCCCAGAATGTGATGGCAACTGGCGTGTCATTTCTCCTCCTTATTCTGTTCCTTATTTATTCGGCCCCTCCTCAGGCCATCAGTTTTCCCCATCACAGCTCTTCACTGTCACTGCTCTGTCCCTCATTATCATCTTCCTGTCATGGTGGATGCTAATACACCCTGCTGTCACTGCCACACACACGCGATGTCAGAGACACGCAATAAGAATTGATTTGACCTCCATCAGTTTTGGACTGTTTCACCCAATGTCATTAACTTCTTATGTCATTCTAATGATATTAAAATGAATTATGATGGATGGTGGATGGATGGATGGATGGATAGATAGAAGAATATACATATATATATATATATATATATATTAATATATTTTATTTTAATAAGTGAGCTCACCTAGTGATGTTGTTTGGAGAAACCTGTTAGTTTTTAGCCTCTTTCTCATGTCTCTACTGGATCATTTCATTTAGAGCAGATCGTCATTGAGATGTCCTTCAGAACGCTCTACTTTCCACTCTCCTGTCTGCAGGGCTGCTATTCCAGCCTCCTGTGTGTGTGTGTGTGTGTGTGTGAGGTTGCTCTGATTTCTAATATCTAGCGTGTTTTCTGGCCTGAGGGCAGCTGGTGGCAGTTTGCCTCACTACAACATCACTCACCACGGCAACCCATCGTCATGGCGCAGCCCACGTTCTGCAAGCAGCACGCCGCTGCTGTCAGGGTTGTCATAGTTATGCAGGAGCATCAGATGTCAGTACAGGCTCACGTTGCTATGGCTACCAGAGCAGTGATGACAGAGCTATACATACAAGTGAGAAATATATATATATATATATATATATGTACACTTTATAGAATGTGGCAGCCATATATATGAATTTATAATGCGTCATAGAACTATTCATAATGCCTTACAATGCACATCACTGTCTATTATGTTTGCCTAATTATACTTATATTGTTATTTTATATGCGTATATTGAAAAATATATGAAATATAGATGTAAACACAAATAACTGGGCATTAAAACGCATTTAACTGGGGCTATAATTATATACAACAATATACAACATAAAGCATGAAACGTATCAGACATTTTGAGTTAATATACTGCATTTATGCATTTATATACATACAGGATTTCTAGCAAAAGGGCTACCGGAAACATTTAATTAAGACAATATTTAGATTTGAATTAAATCAAACCCATTGCCTTAATGACCTCTATCATCTGGCTTCTTTCATGTAAAACCTTTTAGATTTATTCTGTAATTCATCACAGACAATGGTTCATAAATAGAGCGAGTCATAAGAAGCGTTATGTGGATTAGGACATCATATTATTGGATGGCTGTTATCCGCTCCCATCAGGACACAGCTGAGGCTATTAATTCAACAGAATGTTGGCAGGCGCTACAGAAGCCCCTCACAGACACAGGGTGGATGGAAATGGCACAATGACACTCTCCAAGACACACATGCGTTCAGATGCTTCTAAGGCATATTTATTCACCGAGATAAATGTGTTCTGCTCACTTAGATACGGAACTCTTTTGTCTTTGTTTTTTCTTTGCTGTTTTTTAAATGGACAGGCCACAACTAAATGTTTCTTACAAATGTTTTTTTTTAGGATACTTCAGCGATTGCAGCTAAAAGAGCTTTTCATTTTATATGTAACAACTAATTAGCATAAAAATGTGTTCAAATGTCAAAGGTCGGTTGTTGATTGACAGTCAAAACCGAGACATTTATTGGCCAATTGCACCTTCTGTCAAAGTACTACACATCTCCCCGCCCCTTTGTTTTCATTTTGTTGAATGTTTTGGCGAATTAGATTTTCAGCCAATAAGAGTGTAGCATATTTGACCTGACTCCACAGATATTTCCCTAAAATCAGCAAAGACAATGTAAAAAATACACCTTGTCTATCTGGGCCAATGCATAGCTCTTTAAAATACTGAAAACGAGCTGATTTCTATTGTTTACTCAAAACAAGGTGATATTGCTAGTTGATGTTGTAATGAAAATTGTCGTGTGAAGCTTCAGGATTTTTAAGCTTTATCCTAAAAATCATTGTCATGTTGTTTAATTGGGAGTTTTCTACTCTGTTGGTATGAGAATCCCACAATCATCTCTTGTAAAATCCTCTTATAGGGGATGTCGAGCTTGTGTTTAAGTGCCGCTCTTGATTTGGTAATGTGCAGTTGTGTGTGTTTTCTGTGATCAGCAGGGTCTTGGCTCTCAGTGCTGTAGAGTGCTGGAGCAGATTTGGGTCATGCTAGTTTTAGAGTGCCTCTCCTCGCTCTCTGAGAGCATTAGAGGAACGGGTACTAAAAGGGGGCAGGAATGAGTAGTTAAAAAGAAAAGGCTTTGCTTTAAAACTGACAGGGAGCTTTTTGCCTTTGTTCCTTCCTTCAATTCTGTTATTACTTACACACCCACATAATGTTTCAAACTGATTTGTTATTTTCTCCTTGGAGCACGTTAGTAAATATTTGGATAAACCTTAAAGCTGCAATGTGTAACTTTTGCCTCTCTACCAGCATCTCAGCTTGAAGCATAAAATTGCACAGTACTTGCAGGGTTATTTTCCAGTGGATGAGAAGTTTCAGTTCTAAACAAACACTGCACCATCTACAGTACCCAGACATGTGACGTAGTATCCAGTCTTCTTTCTGTTTACAAATGGACATTTTCTGTGAAATCAGACCTGACAGCTCAAATTATAAATCATTATAATAAACTTACCATTGCAAATCAGGGGAAGGTCTGGAGACCTAATCTGTCATGTACTTGCTCATTAACTGATTTGTGTTTATTTTTAACCAAAAAATGCTTTAACGTCGCTTAAAATGGAAAACATAAGCATGTTGTAGAGTGAAAATACTTGAAAAAATTCTTTGGCAAATTAAATTTGTGTTACACAGAAACAACAACAGCAAACAGGTTTAGAACTTGAGGTTTTACTTGGGGGGGTAAATAATGAGGTAATTTTGTTTTAATGATTAAGTTTGTGAGGATATCTGGGATGGTTTTTGAGAAGCGTTTTTACTGGAACAATCTTGCCAGTACTCTGTTTTGACCTGTGCATAATCTTCCTGCCTCCTACTCATCATCTCACGGTTAAACGAGTCTTTTCTCTACTGCTGAATAAACTGAAAACTGAGGGAAAAATGTAATCGAATACTGACTGCGCTTTTTTGCATAATGGTTTCATGATTTACTCAACAGATGTCTCTCTCTCTCCCATTCTCTCTTTCACAGTAATTGCCCTTTCTCCCTGGCTGCAGCTCTGGCCCGCGGTACAGCTGACAGCATCCTGCAAAGCGATCTTTCAGTGTACCATCTCAACAAGAGCGTGGAGGATGGAACGGAAACGCTGCCTCGTGAGTGCCCCAAAAATTGGTATAAATGTAACTGAAATCACTGTAAAGTCCATCACAGATGACTGAATGTAAATTAAGTGTGATACTGTTTAGTTACATCATCATGTTGGCCTACCAATCTCTGAACCTGTACCTCAAACAGGCATAAGGTGGTCTTTACAGCATCAGCATCACAAATATGCTGCTTTTTGTCATCGTAATGACCAAAATGTCATTAAAAATAAATTCCACTAAACTTGTGACCCAAAGGATGACTAAATTCACAGCATGAATAGAGTGAATAAAGTTGAAGTTTATTTCTATAGCGCTTCTCACAATAGCACATTGTTACAAAGCAGCTGTACAAATAAAAAACATCCAAAGATTTTTAACAGTGAAATCAAGTGAAGATTTATTTGAAAATGAAAATGAGAATGAAAATTAATGGAAAAAGAGGAAGAAAGAGGAAGAGGTAAAATTATTAAACAGTGATAATTAACACAATGTACAAAGCGTTATTGTAAGCAAATGTTCCAAGCTATTGTCAGCAGTCTCTCAGTAAGCAAGCCAACAGGGCCACTGCGGCAAGGAACTAAAACTCCAGTAAATGAAGTAGCAAATGAAGAGTGAAGTGAAGATGATGGATCTTTATTGAGGTTTTGCAGTTGTGCAGTCATCATGTAATATTTGATCTCTATGTAGGCCGTTCTGCACAATTCTAAGCCTCCTATTTGACTGCAAATTTAGGTCACTTACTAACTTAACTGTGACCTGAATTGCTTTGGTATCTTTCTATATTGGAATTGAAATGGCAGAGGAATTTGAAGTGGGAAGTGACAGTGAATGCGACACACGGTTTTGGCTGCTTCACGTCAGCTGGTGAGGCTTTAATGCCTTTAATCGAATGGACCTCATTCTTCAGCGTCTTCAAAGGTTCATTGATGTTTGAAAGGCTGACACTTCTCTTTGTCGTGATATCACGTCTGATCTGATTCTGCTTCATCGTTTTGGATCTCACCACAAAAACTCTTTCTCTAGTGGTTTGTAAAATGCCAAATGAAGTATGTTGATAAAGATCGAGGACAGATATTGTCTACAGTAAGACATTACTGTTACGGTTGTTGTCACAAAAGTACAGTAGTATGTGTGCATATATACATATGTGTGTGTGTGTGTGTGTGTATACATGTATATACACTTTTTAGGTATGTATACTTAAGAATAGTAATATGTAATATGAATTACATATATGCACACAAACACATTTACTATAAAACCAAATATAAATAATATTAATTTACTTCTGTTTGTAAGGGGCTCAAAGGAAATCCAGACTTTTCCCCACTGTTAATTATAATACTGTCTCAGCATCTCCTAAATAGGATCATTCCAACATTAAGGCTGCAGTGATTTTAGTGGTTTAGACAGAACTCAAGCAGATCATATTCTGTCACCCGATCAAAGTGCTCGGCCAACATGGCCTTCACCATTTGTCACAGAACTTCACATAACACGCTCATCTCACACACTTTCCTAAGTGGACACTGAATAGTCAATTTATAGGGCCAGAAGGCACACAATCTAATTTAATTGCTGTTCTGGATTATGTCAGGGTGCAGGAACTCCATTTGAGGTGAGTCTGGGTTTCCTCAGCCGGGACAGTAGATCAAGAACTTCATGGTGGAACGTTTTTTATACCGTATGTGATGTATCCCAGCAGGCAGAAAGTGTGTTCGCTGTAAGTTAGAGTAGCAGCGGCATCAGACAGACGTCTGTCTCAGGGCAAAGGCAGGACACACTGTTCACCAGCCCTGAGATAGCAGATTAAATTTAGACTCCGTGCCCACGGAGACGACAGAGAGAGAGAGAAAAAGAGAGAGAGAGACTGTCTAAAAGGCTAAGACAAGAGGAAAGAGCTTGTAATGTCTGCTTTTACAACCATCAAACATTCTAAAATCTCCCTTTTTTCGACACAATGCTGAAATACGTCTGTCAAAAGCAGCCGTGGGGTGGGAATAATGAACAGAAAGGAAGGAAAAAGCTGATATTTGATAAACTAATACTGGAATAATAAGGGAGAGGGAAGGAAAGAATTGTCATTTTAATTCCATGAAACAACACTTGAATATACACCTCAGCACACACGATAAAATCATCAAGTGATTTGTCATGATATGTTTTATATCACTTTCTGAAAAGCATTATTGAGACTGGAAAATGCAGTGTACAGTTCACAGGTCAGCACAGGGTGAAGGAGAAAGAAATGGGTGAGATTTTGGGAGACGGAGAGCTTCACAGAATCATCAGCGTTTTCCCATAGAGACCAGAGCTGGAACAATCCCATCATCAGTCACCTTCTCCCACCCATCCCTTCTCCTCTCTCTCTCGCTCTCTCTTTTCCTCGCTCTCTCCCTCTCATTCTCTCTCATCCTCTCACTCCCCTCTCTCTCTCTCTTTCTCAGTTGGCAGATGGCCTCTTTTGCTCACTGTCCTAAATTCTGAATCCCACTTTCATTGCATTTAATCACCCTGCTTTCCAATATGATATTAAAGTCAAATCTGTTTGGCTTGCGAACGCGTAAACGGCGCGTCTGTTCGTGTCCGCAGCACGTGTGTTTTTACAGTGTTGTGACATGAAACAATGGCTGCTTAGTCATCATAAATCAAACATGACTGCCCAGTTTATCATGTTTGTGTTTGCATGTGTACTATGATATATAACATGTTGTTTTTCCTCAGCAGAGATCGATTCGGTGAAATTAGCACGGCTGGTTTTTAATAAGCTGTGTGAGACGTGCTGTCATTGGCTGAAGGAATTCCCATATCGCCGCCGCCACTTGCCGTACTACGAGACCTCCATCCACGCCATCAAAAACATGCGCCGCAAGATGGAGGACAAACACGTCGTCATTCCTGATTTCAACACGCTCTTCAATCTACAGGTGTGACTCTGAGCTTGAATTTAAATTACCTTTTCACTCTTGCCTCAAGGGAATTGGTGATAAAAACTGACCTTCAATAATCTTAAAGGTTAAAGGTGCTGCATAGCGAATTATAGCTGTTTAACTGTGCGATTAGGAAATGTTGCAAGCCAGATTCAAACCCGCATCGCCCACATGAGCACCCATGTTTTCAAGTTTTTTATCCAAATTGCTTCATTTAGTGCTTCAGATGAGTGCTATCTTTGCTGATTTCATCCTACTAGGCCTAAACAAGAAGCTCTCACATATTTGCTGAAACCGCAGACAATGATTGCGTCCGTGGGTAGATTGAAAAGTGCTGATAGGCTTTGCATCACTTTCCATTAAAGCAGATTTGTGTTGATATTATCATCCCTAAAGAAACAGCATTATGTGATTTCCTACCTGACTGTCAGTGTGATTTCCACTGGGAAGCAATAAGTGTACACAGCAGTAAGTGTACATATTTGCTGCCTCACAGTTACATGATGTAGAAGATGAGATGTGTATTGTGCAATGAGAGCAGACACTGGCGTGACCATACGTTGTAGCATATAGTACGTTGTAGCAAATAGACCCACTGTGGGGAATAATTCCACTCTGATGACAGAACGCTTTGTCAGTACACTCGTCTCTGCTACACTGTACTCACAGACTCTGGGCCGGTGCTGTATCTGCCATCCCTGGCAGTTGTTTGTTGATAAATGCTGGGCTTTTACTGATATTGCTGGAGAACACCAGCCTCCCTTTGCCTCAGGCAATGAGAGATCAGAGACCACTGTTGCCCATAAGTGGACATAATTCAGTGCATTACCAGAGAGAGAGAGATAAATGTAAACACAGAAAGCTGTTGTTCTATCACTGGGCTTCACCTGCTATTCTGTTAACCGAAAGGTAATATTTCCACTTCTTTCTGGCTGTCTTTTGGCCTACTCTAAAAATATGTGCAGATACACATATACACAGTTTTCTTCAGCCAATCACGTGAGCCATCAATGCCATGTGACTTAACACTTCAGAGCTTCATGCAAATGTCCTGACAGCATTTAGTCATGACATTTACGGCTCCAGTGATTGGCTCAAAAAGTTCAGTGTCTGGACCTAAGCGCCTGTAAGCAAAGATGGCAGCCATCATGTTGAGCGACTGTTATTGAAATGAATGTGAACGCTACCAAATATCTTTTTTCAGGTATTATAGACTTGCATGGAAAAAACTAGGACGCTCCGATTAAAGTAGCGTGCGCGGTATAGACAACTTTGTTGATCATAATGAGAGCAATTTCGTTTGGTCTCGGGTCGCTCGGCTGTCGAGCAGAAACAGTGTCACGGTAATGGAAGCTCGGGGAGTCGTCCATAATGAAATTCTTATTTATACCAATGAAAGCTTATCCCATTTGACCAGCCCTGCTGTGGAACTAAGCCATTTAATAATTCTTAAGCTGCTGATAATTAAAACAGATCGAGAGGGAAAACGAACGTTTGATTTGCATATATTTCTCATGTGTAATATTTCATTTAGCTGTGTTGACTGCAGTGTATTGAAGAGGCAGTGTCGGATAGTTTGACTGCCAGGGGTTGGCATGTCTCTGTTTCTGTTTTATAGGGACTGAGGGATGTTTATAAAGATGTATTTCAGTTAAGAATACATTATGAGATGGTTTAGAAGGCAATACGCTACTTTGCTGAAAACGGGAACTTTTCTCAGTATATCGATTGACTGTATCAAAATATATTTTTTTAGACGATGTGAAATGCAACAAGGGATGCATCAAATGTGATGTATTAATATATGCAATAATATGGAAATTAGATATAAAGTGTTATTAACCTGTCAGGTGAGTTTATTACTGTTTAATACAGAACATAAAAGCAGTTCAGAACCCATAATTGTCAATGTTTTCATAAAGATTTTATAATTTTGTGTTTTATGCTTTGTATTATTATTTGGTAACAATTATCCAAGACTGAACATCTGTAGCTACATAATTCGTTTTTAAAAACGCTGAGGTAATGTGGAAGTATTTTATATACACAACTCGTTAGATTGAATTACATTGAATGTTGTCTCTGTTGTTGTATGAAGTGAAGCTAACAGAAAGCATGTGTGTTTAGGATCAAGAAGAGCAGGCGTTTTTCGCCGTGTTTGATGGTCATGGTGGGGTGGACGCTGCCATCTACGCTGCCAACCACCTGCATGTGAACCTGGTCAGACAGGAAATGTTCAGTCAGGACCCTAGAGACGCCCTGTGTCACGCCTTCAAACGGACAGATGAGCGATTTGTACAGAAGGCGTCACGTGAGGTGAGTCTCTTTTGAGAGATACATTGTGGGAATCAAAACCATAAGAACATTCATATAACACCTTCCCGCATCTTTCATGCATACATCAGTATGCGCTCTAAGTTTGAGCTTGTTTGTGAAACAGCACCTGCGCTGTGGCACTACCGGGGTCGTGACCTTTCTGAAGGGACGCACGTTGTACGTGGCCTGGCTCGGAGATTCACAGGTCATGATGGTGAGGAAGGGTCAACCGGTGGAGCTGATGAAGCCACACAAACCAGACAGAGAGGTGAGAAATGAGCCTCGGATGATGTGTTTGTGTCAACAGTGTGATTTGTGTTTGTACATGTGAGGGGCAGATTAACCAGCCTGTTATTTTGTGTATTAATTGGTCCTTATTGGTATCAATAATTGTGCCTGTTGATAAACAGTGCGGAGAAAGTAAAAATGTTTCTCAAAAAACTTTTTGTCTTCATTTTGGCCAATATTTTACATTTTGTGAAATGTTTACCTTTAGAAATGTGCTTATACTGCCTTTCTTATAAATATTGCTTATATATGCTTTAATTTTTTAGATCTAATGCAGTGGAATTCATATATTTTAACATTTTGGACAAATGGCTGAATATTTTGTGAGCCACTGTACTGCATGTCAAATTTTCTATTTTAGAATATTCTGCGGTGATGTTAATGTAATGTCATTTATTTTCACACAACCCGTTTGCTGTCATTGAGTTGTATTACATGAATCAAATAATCAGTCATTGGTCACCCTGCTCGGCAGATCTCTGGTTTCTCAGTGTCTGCTGATCATTGACTCAAGTCACGACTCAGATATGCAGCTCCGGTCTGCTCAGAGCTGAAAGAGTATATTTAAAGCCTGAAATAGCAGTCGACTGATACGAGTTTATCTACGTGAAATGCCTCAGCATAAAGTGCTGAGCTAGGATCAGTTGTTCCCTGTCCTTGAAACTGCATTCTTTATCATTTGCCAACAAAATTAACTGGTCTTATGATGAGGTCTTATAGTTTATATGACCTTTTTACCTTGTTGTTTTTTGGAACAACATGTTTTTAAAGTCACATGACAGTAAATCTGTGTAACAACACGCAGACCGCTTTACCTGTGTAATGTAACTGTTTAAGTTATAGCTTGACATTTCAGTCAGTTAGTTTATTGATTGACATTGATCTGTTGAAGATACTCGCTGTTATGATGAATCATTGTGTTTGTGTGTGTGTGTGTAGGATGAGAAGAAGAGGATCGAGGCTCTGGGTGGTTGTGTGATCTGGTTTGGCACGTGGAGGGTCAATGGAAGCCTGTCAGTGTCAAGGGCCATCGGTACGAAACTCTTAAAAATAATGCTGCATTAAAAGGGACAATTCTTGGTCAAAATGAAACCAATAGTTGTGGACAAAATTTGGCCAAAACCTGAAAATGTATATTTTAAATGAGCTGTTGATGATAATAACAGAATAACGAACTATATATTGTATTAATGTTAAAATTGTTACAATGTTAAAAGGAGTACAATCTTAAAAGGTGTTTTCTTCAAGTGTATCTTATCGGATCTGTTTGTTTAGCGTTTTGTTACCATTTTTGTCATTGATGTTCTTTCTATTTTCTGCTTTGGTCCAGTACCAAAAATGCCACTTCAGTTGAACATTTCAATGCATCTCTACAACAAATGAACACACCACAAATTTATTTGCACGATCTGATTTGTAGGGATCTGACTGTTCTTTGATCCTCTCAATCATGAATGATTAACATACTGTATCATCAGGATCATTTACAGCATGTACATTAGCTGATATCAGATTACAGCTTTTAGGCTAATGAGCGTTGCAGTAATAGCTGGC
>JAZGTI010002293.1:0-37232 GCA_036877585.1 Botia kubotai
AAATTGTGTCCTCCCTTTTTCTTTCTGCTGTGCCCTTACAAAATGCACATATACATTCCCTAGAATCTTCAGATGTCCAAACACCCTGTTAAGTCCACTGAGGTTGTTTCTAGAATATTCATTTTCTTGATGAATGTTCTGGAGAAAACAGTCTTAAACTCATTATCTTAAACTTATTCTGGTAAACTTTTCACTTAAATTACAAGTAAAGACAAACGCTTTCTACAGAGTAGTGTTACATTTTTTTATTTAAAATGCTTGCGTCATACATAGTTTGTGCTTTTAATTTAATATACATGTGCATATTACATTGCAGTTCCTTGTACAGTTACCAGTTACTGGCAACACTTGTTATATTTACCTGCCCAGGACGATTTTTAACCATGTTCGGCACTTGGCAAGTGTTAATTTTGGATCCTGTATAGGACCATCTGCCCCATCTGGAGAACGACGAAAAAAGATGGAGTGGGGAAAGCTAAAAAAGAGAAGAGACAGACAGAAAAAAATCAGCTGACAGAAGCACAGCTAAGCGAACTCCGCTTGAATTCCTCCATCACTGAAAAACGGATGATGAGAAATAGAAAAGTGGAAAAAGTGGCAGACGTTCGGTCAGTGAAAGGAAAAGAGGGAGAGATTGAGAGAGATGGATAAGCAGAAAGACTGCCAAAGCTTTAAGACAGCACAGATAAGTCTCCTATAATCTCAAGCGCAGGGGTGGCGTGCACAGAGAAAGAAAGGGACAGGGCTGAGAGAGAAACAGTTTGCTCACACAGAGAACTACCTGAAGTTTAACCCTCACTCTTACTGCATGGTAGTATATACCTACATTTTTAATAGGTGCTATACATAAAGCACAGTGACAGTACTCTGATACTCAGAATACCATATACTGTATAACATGGTATTTTTACCAAATCAGGTAGGTATTACCATGGAACCCATCTATGAAATGAGGTGCCTTTGAAAAACAAGCACATGTAAACATTTTTTCTTTAATATTTAGAGATTGAATAAGCATGAATCGCACACCTGGAGCAGGTGCGTACATTAAAACGTACAGAAAAGTGAAAAAGGATGTCTCGTGCTCCACCTTAGCTTGCAAAATTTATAGAATTTCTATCGACAGTCATGTTTTTGTCAGGCATATACATGAGTCACCAAACATTGCTGCTTAAGTAAAAGAAATGACTCACAGTGTGCAAAAAAGCATTTCTCTATTATTAACATTTTAGAAACTCACAATAGTTCTAAATTCCTCTTTGAAACAATAATAACAAAGGCTTCATTTTAAGTTACTATAAACAGAACACTTCCCAAGAACAAACTATGCAGACAAAAGCCAGATATATGCATTTAATTTCTGGTAAAACAGGGTTTTTTGCCACTGACATACTGTATCAGGGATTGCTCTTTAAAAACTGTGTCACTGTATTGTGCAAAACCAATGGCATCAGAACATTCTGTCTGCTCTCTCCTGGTGCGACACGTCGACATGTTCTTATCTCATTCCCAGATATTTTCACAAACTCAGTTTGAAAGTCCAAAATGTACCTTTTTTAACAATCCCAAGTGAAAATAGCAGAGGATTAAAAAAAAAGCACATCCAAAAATTCAGCCTTCTAGGGTTTCATTTAATATTCTGACTAGTGTAAATGACATTTCTTAGACAGACGTGTGCTGTGTGTATCTTGTTAAACAGTAAACTGTAAGAATATGATCCTCCAGAGATAACCGAGTCCGTCAATGTTTCTTTCCATGAGTGACAGACTGTGGTTTGGTTTCCAAACAACTGCAGTGACTACAGTCACACGCATGCACAGATACGCAGGTGCACATCTTCTGGTTTGAAGATCTGGCATCTTCCTCTCTTTCTCATACACACACACACACACACACACACAGTTTGCTCACCACTTGTTACTAACTGTGACTGCTAACACAAAGTAAACCAGTATCTGTCATGCTGTCCGACTGATGCAATGGCAATCTTTCTACCACTTTTAGGTAGGTGCACTCATTCATTTTGCCTCGTTAATAAGGTTTAATGCATAAAAAGAACAGTCTTTTTGAAAAATATGTTAAAAATCATGTACACCTCAGTGTAGACTGCAGTGACATCAAAGCTGTTTTATGAAACATGGAGCGAATCGTCTCAAGGTGACTGCAATGTTGAGATCACATGACCAGCCAAATAATAAACACTTTATTTAGAGATAATAAAGTCCTCCCATCACCCCCCTCTCATTACGCCCCCCCACCCCTCATTGGCCACGTTCACTAAATTTTATTTACATTTATTAATTTACCAGACTAAATATGCTTTGGCATCGGTATGCTATTAAGTCAAAATGGCTGACTGTTAATACCATATTTCCAAAAACTATTCCCTTTGCCAGATGCTACATCCATATAAATAGTTGTCAGTATGTTAAAGGTGACTTCCATATCAGCCAATGCAACATAAACAAAAAAATTATTGAGGGCACCTCCAATCCTTTAAAATGACGATAGATTATGATTGTTGTATGTGTGCCTGCTCTCCGAGTTCTTATGAGAGTCTCTCTGTGTTCTCAACCCCATGAGTTATACCCCATTGTGTCAGTGTGTCACATTTAGCAAGATGGATGACCACAACACCATATTCATTCCCCCTCT
Organism: Botia kubotai; assembly: GCA_036877585.1. Taxonomy (NCBI): domain Eukaryota; kingdom Metazoa; phylum Chordata; class Actinopteri; order Cypriniformes; family Botiidae; genus Botia; species Botia kubotai. The sequence continues at coordinate 2,656 of JAZGTI010002293.1, forward strand.
CTACATCCATCACCCCTTTTCTCTCTCGAGACAGACAGATAGAAAAAGATATTCTCAGCGCTGCTTTTTCCTTCAGGAAATCAAGAGGAAAGGTCTTCCTCTAGTTTATACAACCTGACGCCAGAGCTGCTTAACAATCGGAACAGGAGACTCGTCTCCTTTGAAAAAGAGCCCAACTCAGAAATCAGGACTTCACATGAGCAAGAGGGATTCTCTACATCACAAACAGCTTCAACTCAGCAATCATTCCTGTACCTTAAAGAAATATATCAGCTTTTAACTTAAGTGCTGTAATGTACAATAAATCTGTAAGTCTTGTAAATCTGTAAGTCTTGATCAGACTTTCCAAAATATGTTTTGGTTAGTTTCAGGCATGTAAACTTGTTTACAAATAACCTGATTATTTACACAAAGGCAACACAATTTAATAAAGGGAATTTAACATTGCAGATATCAGTATGATAAGAACCTTTAAAAGATTGTGTTTTTATTTCGTTATCAAGCAGGATGGAATTTACTTCGCAAAATACATGCCCCCCTAGTTACTGTTGCTACGTCCAACAACCGTTTTGTACCAACCGTGCCGTTCCCACTGTCAATTTGTGCGCTCGTTTGTGTTTGTCGGACACAATCTGCATTAAGATTGGTCAGATCGCCTGTCAATCAAACTCCTCATACCACTGAAATGTATTTAATTATTTAATTCATTGACTTAATTGTAGAATTTAATATTATATAAGATTATATATAAGATTATATAATTTTTATGTTTAATATGCATTTTTATCCGGTATATTATGATGTATATAATTGAAGGACACTTCTATTTCACTTTTATTCTGATTTGCTCTGCCTAGCAGTTGTTAATGCAGCAATCATAGTTTTTAATGTTATTATGGCTAATTCGAGTCACAGGAAGAGTTTGAGGCCCGTTATGGCACACACAAATACTGCAGATGGAATTTCAAACATCGTCTGTTAATGATCACATCTGCAGGTGCGACAGAACTATTTGTCAAAAGGAAGTGTCCTTCAGGAATGCATTGAAGTGAACAGCAGTTACGAGAATTTAAAATCCTCCATGTTGTGCAAAAAATTATTTCCTTGTATCTTTTATCTCATTCTGCTACTCTATGTCTCTCTCTCTCTCACTCTATCATTCTCTCTACATGTTACTCTATGCACAATATAGTCTTATTAGCTCAGTTTTTAAAGACTTTTCTAAGAGGATTAATGAAAAAAAAAAACTAAACCTTTTTTTATTTAAATTTGGGTGTTTGTCTCTTTATTAGAGCCATAGTGGAAAATATCAGTAGTCTCTGTGCTCTCTCTGTTCTCATAGGCATTCGTTCTCAACCTCTGCGTCCGACTGTATAAGAGCCAAATTATCTGCACTTCCATTGGTTGTTGCCACTTTGCTCATTTACATAAAGCTGAACTTAATGATAGACTGCCAATGCCAATGTGTTCCCTGATTCTTAACTCTGCAACACAAGTGTCAAACTCCACAGGGCCACAGTCCTGCAGTTTTCCAACCCTTCTCCAACACACCAGACGAGCCTGAGAAATGCATTTTCTAGCATATTTTAAGCTTAAAATGTACAATGTCATTGTTGTTGAATTTATAAAAGCTTTGGAGATTTCGTCCTTTCTCTATTAAAGTAGACAGTGCCTGTACTGTCACCTGTTATCTATATAGAAAGTACCCACTCAGGAGAACCAAGTAAACTGACTTAAAAGGAATTCGGCTTCTATGCGTCAAAGTTTGTCTACAATATACTGTATAATTATACTTTACATATAAACAGCAAAGTAACATGCATGATTTAAGACTTTTTAAAGATAAAACGTCTTTTTTAAAGACGATTATTAAAAGGTAAACATTTATCTGATTATGCAACAGGCATCACCCTCCAGCACACGCCAGATTTAAACCCTCATCCCTTATGTGATCACCGAGGCTTGTCTAAAGCCCACGGCGTGCCACGACTCCACACGAAATCTCTAAATAAAGTCTTACCTGTAGCAGCACCAGAGGGAAAAGTATTTAATGAATATGTTTGAGTGCACACTAATCTTTCTTTCCTCCTTGTTTTGTCATTTTTTTTCCTCTTTTAACAGAGAAAAAAAAATACGCTTGTTTTTCCTACACTGAATCACTTTGATCAGCAGAACCTTCTGTGTTCTAATGCAAACATCAACATCAGCACTCAACACACACAAACACAGTCGCGCGAGGTAATTTGCTTCTCGGCGGCCGCTGCGACGGCGGTGAACAGGTTTGAGATGCGAGTGGGAGTGTGTTTGTGTGTTCTCGCTCACCTAGCTGCCTGTTAATCTCTAATGCAGGAATTCAATGCAGCAAAGTTCACTGCGCACACGTGTACGAGTGAGCGGGTTACGGATGAACACGTTTAAACCTTTCAGACGCTGTATATTGGTGAGAATTATTTTGCTACAATTTTCTGGAAGAGATTTTAAACGAGTTCTCAGCGTGCAGCCGGTCCTGAGGACTTTTTAGAATTGTGCAAAAAGGTAAATGTAAAATTGCTGAGGCCTTGCTGAGGACTCTGAACAGACTGAGTCAGAAAGTGTTTAGAAAATAGTGAACTACTAAAAACACTTTTTTTTGACCAAAGCCTTTAACATAACTCAGAAACTGATTTATCCTGTGGCTGTTATTTTTAATGGATTAACTTTCAAATTTGAATGTTTCATCGGTCTATGAAATGATGTCACATGTTCAAATAAAACTTGGTATTGTGTTGTGAAAGATGGATTGATTAATTGATTGACTGATTGAATGCCCTGTTCTAATCAGATCTTATTGTTTTATAAAGAAAATACAAATGATGCATATGCCGAATTTTCTTACTAGGACAGTGCAACCATTTGTAAAAGTGCATCACTTTCTTTTCTATAATCAACATTTTTGTTGAGTAGCGCTTTGCAATCTTTCATTATTAGCAAACATGTGTAACGTACATAATGTACTTTCCAGCATCATAAATAGGGTACAACACAGGGCCTGAAATAAATCTTTATTTTCTTCATCAAATGGCCAGTGAAAAAGCTTTAACCTTCAGAAAATGTTAGCTTCAGAAGGTCAAACTAATTATTATATGACCAGATGCAACAGAACAAGATTCCAGCGGCCAGCAATTTGTCTGGTTACTGAATGTGAAAATGGGGCATGACATGACACAAACAATTACAAAGCACAGCCAATCAGAACAGGATGGATGAGTGTGCACTTTACTTTCAAATCACCACTTATTGTACAGCTGAAGAACTCTTAACTGTCCTATAAAACTAAACCTATAAATACAGCTTGTATGTTCAAGACCTCCAGACTTGATTATGTTTTGTAATACGTGATATTTGTAGACAGCAGGTATGAAGCATGCAGCATCTATTTGATTTGAATCAGGCATGTCACTTACATCAGCGGTGGTCAGATTAAAACAATTCGATTTAAACCAATATAAGCTGCGGTTCCCAGTAAAGTTACTGCCCAGCCTTTTATTAAGTGTTATGTTCTTATTTCCTGTCAGCACACAGTTCCTACATGCTGTGAGTATATGTACTGCCCGCTGTGCTGCAACTCCACTGATAAAACACTGATTTAGCCATGATGTTGAACTCATGATTTATGGATCTGAATGAAGTTTATGTCTGAAGTATATTGAGTGATAAGTGCGCGTTAGCCAGCTGGACTATGATTAAAACATGTAGAGCAGGAGACTGGAAAGCTGACTGCATTTCTGATGGAGCAAATACCAATGTGAATATCAACAGGAAAAAACAATCTGTGTCCAATCGCTGACGGTCATTCTGTAAAGAAAACAGCAGTTCAAATGTAAAGACTGATGGCAAGTTTTGTTAAACACAAACAGGGGGCGGAGTCAATAATGTTCAGTTACAGTAAATGTCATCCAATAACAATTCAAGTCAAATAGCACCATCCTTATATTGATTTACAGCATCACATGATGCTAACATGTGTCTGATTTGCTTTTAAATTCTCATACAGCATCTGGATTTGTACTGTTGCATTGACCATGCACCTCCGACTTTACAAAGATTACAAAGGGCTTTCCTCTAGCATTGGGAATGTTAGGCATTTCAATCTAATTTAAAGTTAGCTAACTGATCAGAGGCTTGGAAAATTAATGTGACAGGAACCTGGCAAAAGTCTTATAAGGCTTTGCTACATAGTCCCAGGAGTTGGATATGATTTCTTAGACATTCATTTCCAACTTTTCAACATTTGTTCCAAAAATGAAAGTGCGATTGAGTTATAACCCCTGAAAATTCTGATCATTCTTTTTTCCATGCTGCAAGACCGCTCATGTGATAAAACATACTTCTAAAGTGTTTGGATTTTAATTGGAATGCTGTAAAGGTGCTACACAAATGTGGGATGGCAATTCCCTCTTCATGCTGATCTGGGATCTATTTTGTGCTTTCATTCAGCTTCGATAATTAAGGTTAAAATTAGGTTGGATGGGAAAAACAGATTGGAAGTCAGCAGGAAATACAGTACTTGGTGGAATCTCACACGTCAAGAACATGTACAGGTCACTTTTAAGACCATTTAATACCAAGTCATTAAAGACTCTTTTCAAGGTGACCTTTTCATGAAAATTAGAACATTAATTTATTTTTACAATTCATTTTAATATTCATTTTGCAATTAAAATAATATTATCATTTTTTACAGTAATGAGAATTTTTGCATTATGTTAATGAAAAAAGGGGGAGGGGTTGTTATAATGCAAATAATCGTGATGGTCCTTCCACCTGCATTTCACCCTCATACCTGGAAACTGAAATGTGAAGGTGTAAAAACAACCGTTTCTATACCTTTAACACCTTTATTGGCCTTATATAAACATGCTCCACCCAAATCTACACAGTTTCATTTAGATTATGTGAAGACGATCTTAACCTTCTTCTGAGATGTATTAAACCAAGCAGGATTAGCAGCTGTTTTGAGCTGAAACTAACTCATACACTTTAAATTATGGGTGCTACAGAAAGATCTACATACCGAGTCAAATCACCCATCTGAGGAGCCACTGACAGTCATAAGCTCCCAGCTTTCCACTTGGAGGGTTTAGCTTTTAGTTTTGATAAGTGGGAGTGCATTTGTCCTGAAGAGATCTCTTCATACACCGATTCCACTCTGAGGGATCAGCAGCTTGGCACATCTGATGAAAGTACCATAAATTCGAAAAGCATTATTTGTCCAAATTAGGCACTCCAGCACAAGAATGGAATGAATTCTATTGACGTAAGTTTATTTCCTTCTGACCTGAAACCCAATGGTACAGCGTAAAAGGATTTTAAATGACGTTAAATGAGCGGTTCTGAGAGGAGAGATAAAATGTTCTATAAAAGCTCTTTAATTCGGTTACGGTGCAAGTGCGTGAAGCGCTTCATAAGATCATGTGGCGCCGCATTTTGTCTCCACACAAAAACCAAAGACAGGTAATGAAATCAACCTATTCCAAAGCTCACTGCATTGCAACGGTAATGGGCGGAGCTAGGGGCGGGCTTACGAGGCTTGAGCTCCAACTGTTTTGAGTTTTTAGTTTCAGCTGTTTCTCATCACCTTGTGTTCGTCACAAATAATCAAAGCTACAGTTCTGCTCGATACATCAGATGCGGTCTCGCAAGCCACAATCTGGACTATTTTGCATAAAATCTGTGGTTTAATTCTGTCACAAATTATAACCTACTTTAATTGTTGGAAACAATGAAAGTCATACAAATACTCAAAATGAGTAATACAAAATGAGTGACGTATATTCCAATATTTGATCAAAGGATGGCTGAAAAAGGGACACAAATGAGACATTGTTGACATACAGTAAGACAGCTATACTGTAAAATCAATGTATAACATAGCTTAGATAATTGGTTCCAGAGAGAATGTTTAAATTCATATTGAAACCTGTAAATTGCAGGTTTTGCCAAATCTAAGCACACTGAGGCATTTCTGAAAGCCAAGAAAAGAAGAAGGAGGGTCACATTACTGGAGTTTGTTTCTTAAGAGGAAAAGCCAAAGTCTCCATCTGATCTCCATCTAATCTAATAATAATTGCTATTTGAAACAAACACGATATATTAAAGAGATCTCCTTTCTTTGGGCTCACTGGTCCTGTTTCATCACTCTCTCTGCTGCAAGACTGTCTCCTGTTTGACCTCAGCATGAGGCGAAAAAGATGATGATGACTATGATCATAATGGCATCATCAACACCTTATGTTCCCTTCAAACGACCAGTGTTCTGCTTCATCCTGGCCTCAGATTCTGATAAGAATTCACCCCACTGAGTGTCAAACACCTTCTCTGTGTGGCTTATTTCGCTACAGAAGAGGATTACAAAACCATAACCTTTAAGAGCCCAAAAGAGCCTATTTGGGTGATAGATCTGAGTTATTATTATAGTCTGGAGAGGATGATAACCTGGAAACTTATCCCGGGAGAGGCAATAAACAAACCCTGACATATCAACCATGTTGATAGTCATTTCTGATAGCTGCTGTTCTGTGCCAAGTTTTGTGGCTTCTTGTGAAATGACAGATGTTATGTCAGGATGAAAGACACTGATCCAAGGTCAGGTAAAAGTGTAAAAAGGTAAAATAAAAGCACAGACGTTCTCTAAACTCATCCTGTTCGATTAAAGCTACAGTGTAAATATGAGATTATTCATCTTTAATTAAGATTAGTTTCTGTCGTCTTCGTCCCAGTTTCTCTTTTGCGGTAACAAACAGAATTGAAAAGTAATGACTGTGTTCAAACTGGTTTCCAAAACACATCCACTGCTCTTTCCAATGTATAAGGACAAACAGACCAAAGTTTAAGTCGTTATTTACAGATATTGCACTAAATATATAGCGTGCACCCAGACTGAAACTAATTAGTGCGTCATTTTATTTAGTAAAAGCTGAACAATAGCATTAAATGTTTGTTTTAACACGCCTTTTTGTTAATGTTAATAAATGATGAAACAAAACAAATAATACCACGGCGGGCTTGACAAAACATCTGTTTACCTTTACTGCGTCTGTGTTTCGTCTGGACAGGATTTTAAAACTCTTTTAAACAGTTTGGACGAACTTGTAAGTAAACAAAGTAAACACATCAGTAAACATATATGACGAACTCCATAACGTCATTTTGCGCCATTAAAGTGTTCTGCAGCAGCTAAATTCACGACGGTCACGTACAGGAAGTAAATGTGCATTCACTGCACGTCGGAATTACGTAATTATAAGATTCAGCAAGCGTTCACGTGCTAGTAAAACTCCTAATCACAATTTGTAAATTCTTAATTTTCTGAGCCTGACCACACAACGACATAACATAATAAATATCTTGTGACACTTCGGTTTAATAATCCAGACAATGATTGTCAATTTAGACTAATGTCTTAATGCAGATGATACAACATGTTCCCATAGAAACAGACAATTCAAAATCTGGGGCGCGAACAGCTCCATTGAGAACGCCACAGGTTACCATCTACTAACTACTACCTGGCGTCAAGGCAGCACAATACACTCTTGTCTCTTTTAATTTCTTTACATTTTACTGCATATATACCTGTAAACTTTGTAATAATTTCCATAATTTATTCTCAGTTGGTTATGGCAACTGTGTTGTACCTGAAAATAAAAAATGAAATATTTGTTTATTATTATTATTATTATTATTATTAAATAAATTTATAATAACATTTTGTTAATTTTTGAATGTTAAAATGAATATGTAATTAGCAGTTTAGAAGCATTTTATTTATTTTAATACCAAAGTGTATTGGCCTCTTAAGAGCTTACAGGGATACATCTCAAACCTCTGGATCAGACCCTGAGCGCACTCATGCGTGACTGACTAATGTTTGCGGTTTTTCTGAGGAAACAATGCTGACTGAAGAATATTTCAGGAAGCCAACACACAGCTCCAGACACCTAAATAGTCCAGAACCGATAGCACACACTCTTATCAGCTGTGAAGTTTCTCCAGCTCTGACAGTCTATCACACTGGCAGTGAAGCTAAAAGACTTCCCCGCGTCCTCAGGTGAGTGGCTGTCTTATATTCTACTACCCACAGTGAGAAGTTCTCTCATACAGGTAATTAACTCTCTGAGGGGGGAAAGAGTCCATTCCCTCCAGCTCTGCTCATGTCCTGAAATATAATAATGGCACAAAGTGGGTACGATGGCTACGGTCTCTTATCTCCACAGGTATGTTCTTCAAAACAGCTCGCAACCCAGAGAGCTTCATCATTAGTTAAGGGGCTGTCTCCATCATCCTGTGATGAGTTTCAATGAGAGGAGACACTGCTGGAAATTTATCGTGCAGGCCAATAGTGAAAGGTAATGTGAGAGGACAGATAAAATGAACGAGAGAGGAGGATGGAGAGATGGATGGCAAGACAACTAGGACAAAAGAGACAAGGGGGAATTATTGAGGGTGGCACTAAATCAACACACGCTAGGAAAAGTAAAGCTACATTTCAACAGTTCAGCCCTGCGATGTTTTTTGTTTCTTTTTGCTGCATTTGGACTTTGCTCTAATGCAGCAGAGAAAAGATCAAAGACTACCTTCAGATATTCCGCAGAATATTTCTGTGTTATTCCCTATCTCTGTTTACACCTGATATTAAGATAAATCTAGACGTAGGATCCTATTACAAGCGGTCAGGTGAGACAGTGTTTACACCTAGTGTATTAGAATATGCCATCAGGATTTTCCACAGAATTCTGCAAGGACACCCTAGCAACTACACATACACTACACGCTACAGTAACATCCATTTCAAATCTCTTGTGAGTCTCTTAAGTCTCTGTAACCTCTTTTGTTCGCAATTCAAAAGAATGTATTCGTGTTAATATGCTCTTCTGAAACCTTTTAGCTCAGTTGGTTTCTTTTAAAACAGCTCATAACCCTGTGTAGAATCTTACGCTGTGGAATGTGGCATTGGGTGACGATGACCTTGTTTCTGTATTTACAAAGCAATATTTTTTTATAACGGTGATGACTAGACCCACATAATGAGTGAGTCAAATTTATACCAATATTTTTCCATTAGAAGTAAAGCTCGATATATACCGTAGTTATTTGCCGATTTGGCTATTGCTGGAGTCTAGCTGTGAGGTTACAGCTGATTGGTCCGTGTTATTGAACATTCCACGATGACGTGCAGCTCCGACGTGTTGCGACACAACGCACCATCGGTCCCTCGCAGTGCAGCTACGGTGTTAACTCCGACAGCGCTGCCAGACACCCCCATGAATCTCATGAATAAACGGCTAGGTATTAATCCATTTAAATATGCTGCTTTGCATGCATACATTCTAATCATTACTATGCAAATGAGGCAGATGTGTGCAAAAGGCAAATAACATAAATGGCGAAACGAAAGAGGGAGGGAGATAAAACAAAACACGTGAGAGGAGCATCCATCTAGTCTTTTCTGTATGTAATGAAAAGTCCTCTTCATCCCCAGCTATCTGATCTCCTTATATGCTCAGTCAGGCCTCAAGGAAACAGTGTCATTGTATTAGGAAACTGAATTTAATTTAAAGTCCAGGGAGGGGACTGATAAGAACGTGATGTGTCACCATGATTACACTTTCCCTTATCTATATTTGCCAATAGACTGGTTGGGAATAACTAGCTCTTCATAGACACCTAATGTCCCACTCTAGACCCGGACACAACTGTACCCCCCCATCGTTTACAGCACCAGACGCAGCAGCTGAATTTTAAATGCCATAAGATGGATGTCCTGTTATAGCAGGATTAGACTGCACACTCCTTGTTTTATTGCAGCCTCTTCTTTTTGTAATATCCGTGTAATGGCTTTTTCAAACTGCGGGGCCACGATTCCAGCCATCGCTATTTTCTCATCTCGATTTGGTTCGGCTCCTGCAGCTCAGCTTCTTCTTTCCGTTCAATTCCATCCAATCTCAGCGTAATAAAATTCCTGTGTGGTGCCGCCGAGACTTTAGACACAGACAGTGTTGTTTATTATCTGCGTTCGCGTAAGATGTAAAACATACAAATGACCTTCTTACGGGATGTTAAAAACAGATGCTTGTGGAATTAAGTGACGTTCGAGCGTTTCATAATGCATGATTTTACAGAGTCAGACAAACAGAGTGTTTTTGATGTGTACAAATGGCATTGCACTGATTACATTTACTTATGTATGATACATTATTTACATTTCTGCATTTGACAGACGCTTTTACCCAAAACAACTTTGTATTCAAGGTATAGATTTTATCAGTATGTGTGGTCTATGGGAATCGAACCCACAACCTTTACGCAGCTAACGCAGCACCCTAACTGTTAAGCTACAGGAACACTTAACACTAAATATATACATACGTGTTATGTATATACAGGTACATACACAGAGGAAATATCGTTTTTTCCTAGTCTTTGCTGTTTATAGCTCATAGTTTCTAAGTTATGACTTTGTTATGACTCATAAAAGTAGAAATAAAAAAAAGAAACAAATAAGCCGACCATAGACTCAAAGGATGGAGCTATAACATGAGAGAAGTAATTCACCTTAAAGTCTGCCATTATTTACTCTAAAAAGTATCTTTTTCTCAGAAGTAAACCTGATAAACAGGAGACTCAAGCAAAAATCCCCATTTGCTCTCTACCTAATCTAATTTCTGTCTAAAGGAAATAATTGATGTAAGAAATGCAGATTTTTCACTTCTAAGGCTGAGAGCAAGAAGTTCCCAGTAATGCCGGGTTACACAGGACCTTGTCAATCACTTTAATAAGTCATCAAAGCTTGTCATCTTTTTTGTTAAAAATCCCACTTTTTTATTTCAATTTTTTAATTCTACTTGCATTTAAATTCAAATTGCAATTCTGTATCCTGCTTTCTACCTCAGTTCCAGAATTTGACTGAAATTTAAGGCATTTACTGTACTTGTGACCAGGGCTTGTGGGGGGTTTGTTGGGGAATGAGTCCAAAGACTCATTATATATCAAGGGGACAGATTTCTAGTTAAAAATGTAGAGGATTTCCATTTTAGGTAGTGCTGATGATCTAATAACGTCAACAGGTGTGTAAGGCCTAGAGGTACAGGATGACATATCATTTACCTGGCATGAAAACAATGGAAGTCTATGAGATGGCCCCACCATATGAAACAAACCTGTTTGTGTATGTGTGTGTGAAGGAGAGGGAAGGAGATTAAATGATTGAGGTGATATGTTCTGCCACTCCGTGTAAAGAGCTTATAGCTTTACCTACTGAGATGTTTTCAATTTCCAGAGCTTACTGACCCAGTGAGGTCACACCGATGACACGTCTGGGGTTATGACACATTAACCGCTGTCTTTATACCCACTGACAGCAGCTTCAACAGAATCCCGCCCATTTCATTGACAGTAACCCACAGCTCCTCTTTGTTTAAAGGAACAGTTCACCCAAAATGAAATTCTGTTATCATTTCCTCCTCCTTGTGTGTATTACTTTCTTCTGTGAAACATGAAAGGAATCAGTTATAGCGGAAAGATAGATCGTTTCCTTGCAATAAAACCGATGGCTTGATACCACCAAGCAAGATTTTCTATGATTTTCTATGAATCTAATCTACACCAAGCTATCATATGGCTTGGTATATAGGTCAAATGGTCTATTTTTATGATGCTTGTAAATTGCTTTTTGTCCTTTTTGTTCCCTGTCAAGCCCCGGTTCCCTCCACTTTCATTGTATGGCATCTCCTGCACTTTCCATTAAGAAGTGAGCAGATAATAACAGAATTATAATTTTGAGGCGCTATCCCTTTAAATATAGTGTAACTTATCATCACACAGACTAATGGCAAAAACTGATTGTCTATGCAAATGGATCAAACAAAAATCAGAGCTTATAGTGGTAGCGTTCAGCCATATTTCACAGTTTAAAATAATCTGTTTAAAATAAAATCTGTCCTATGTAGTGTCACACAACACAGTCTTTGGCTCTCAGAGGTGACAGTGTGAATCATACAAGCTCCTTGTGTACACTGCTGTGTAGCTTCACTCGGCTCTTGTGTACACGAGCCAGAGCTTTCCTCGCACACCTGCAAACATCCCAGAGATGAAAGGACACAAAGCAAAGAGAAAAAAAGGCTGACAAAAGAGAGAGACAGAGGATAAATAAAAGCAGCTCCGCTTTCAACCGGTGCACAGCAAAAAATTATTTGGGTGGTAAAAAACCCTGCTTCCTCATGTTAGATAAATACAGCATGTTCCACGGGTGGCCTTCAGATAACTGGAGCTCTTTCATGTGTGTTTACAGTAGGTGTTACAAATTTAGCCCTGCCAAACAGACACTTCAGCTTTAGGAGGTGGGCTCGCGTTGAGTGTCGAGGTCATCCTGGACATCAAAGACCGGAAAAATTCATTTATCGTTGTCCGCTGCGGTTTAGTAAAGAGAAAAGACTGATGCGCGCACTTTGTTTGAGGTAATACGTTCTGAACAGGACCGGCTGCTTTTAGTGCAAAACTACTGAACAACATTTGCTTTGTTGTCTATTGTTATGTAACGTTTCAGAACAATTAGCAACCTACATTTCATACTATGGCTTATCAAAGCCATATTCCGAGAAAAAGAACAGAAATACTGATTAAAAGAACTGCCTCGCCAATATTTCGCTGTTATATAACAGTACAAATGCACGAACAAGAAATTGCCTAGCTCTTTCTATTATCTGTAGTAATACTGGCAATTTTAAATGACAGGCATATAGCATTAATCAAATGTAGCTGGTGGGTTCACTAAACACTGCCAATAAAACATTTAAGGTGCCATTCTTAGCTGCTAAAACAGCCAGGGAATTATCCGTACTGCGGGAAGAAAAGGCTGCTTTGTATATGACCAAAACGTTTTAATAGACGCGTAGGCCAGTAAGTAAATTATGCAAGTGGATTTACTGTGATTTTGCACGTCATCAAATCTCCCAGAATTTAATTTACTTAATATTCTCGGTCAAGCATGTTTTTATTTCATGCCTACCGGCTGCGTTATTTCCTGCGCCGGCTGTGATTTGTGTAACTGGTGAAATGTGATCAGAGGAGCTCTCTGGAAGCTCTTCATAATAAGAGGCATCCCGGGCCGTTTCTCGCCGCAGTGAAGGGCCATCTCCGGTCCTCTTCACACACACACCGGCGTCCCCCAGATCAAACCGCCACACTCCTGGGTATTAATCAGCTACTCCACTCGTAGCCACAGCACAACCTCAAATACCCCAGCCATCCACTCATCATAATGAAACAAGACAATAGAAGAGTGAGGTAGAAACACTCCATTGCATTCTTACTTGAAATCTAATGTAGCCTTACAGGGTTATACACAAGTTAACTTTAAAATAGTATGGCACGTTATATCTATATATCAGTCCGTCTGTCTAAACACTAATACCTTATTATCTGTTATACCTGTTAAAAAACTAATTTGTCTAACCACTCTTGAAATAAGATTAAGTTTGATAATCTCAGTATTAATATTCCCTATGTTTGAGTAATGGACCATATGACATTTTGATGTTTTTATGAAGTCCCGTACATGAATCATCACTATCACAGGCTGCCCTTCCTTGACTAATATAGGTCACTAATTAAATTTTATCCCTTTAGTTCAGAGCAAATGAAAATGCTCTTTCTAATGGAGCTCATTATTTAACTACAAGATATCCTGATATGCATGACCATAACATATTTTTTATCATTCATTGTTTCTTTTGAAAATAGATTTATATGATTACAAGTTAAAGGGCAGCTCTTTAGAAAGAAGAGCCCGGAGATAATGAGAAGCAGATTTCATTGTCTTACTTTCAAAAGTAATAATCTAGACGTGGTGCTATTCATGAAGGATTTGACAGGCATTCAGAACGACATCATAGTATTATGTTGCCCATAGTTACCAATGTTTTGATGGCACAGAATAAGATGTAAGGCTATTAAAGAATGAAGACGCAGTGGTTCTGTCTGCTTCGTATTCAGAGTTTATCTTTGCAACACGTAGGCTTTACAGGGAAAGCAATGTAATTTAAAGACAATTGGCATTTAGAACTTTATGTACAGACAGTGCTGCAAACAAACAAAGTTATAGCCCAAAAAATCTTCACACAGTCACAGATGCGCAGGCACGGATGTCTCTCTCTCTGTGTCTTTGTGTGTGATGTTTGTGTTTCACATGCAAACCTTTGGCACACTCATTTTCTGCCTGTATGTTATCTCTTAATTGCTTTTACTTTCTTGCAGTGCGTATGTGTGCAGTCTTGGAAGCGTTTGACTCTTCATGTCAGGATTGTTGCTATTCCCTCCATGTATCTCCAGGATCCCCTTTCCTCAGTTAAATGTATTTTCAACTTTCATTTATCTTCATGTTTTTCCTCCTCATCCATAGCATATAATTGAATGATGAAATCCATTATAGGAAAGTATTATTGCGTCTTAACTAAGAAGAATGGGCAGGAAATAGAGCACATAGATGGTTTAATTAATTTATATGATTCAGTATTGTCAGTTCTTTTGAGAAACTTTAATTTATTTTCATCTGAAATTGATTCGACTTTTTCAACTTTATATGGACGCTCAAAACTTTTGAAACGCGGCCCTGAGAGTCATTTATTTAAAGTTGTCCCGCTACTGGTTTGTTTACCTTGATATAGGATAAATATTTTCTATCGCTGTGGTTTAGTATATTGGCTTAAACTCCCAGTTCAAAACTGTCATGAATTAATAACAATTTCTGTTAGCCAAAACAAATGTGTGATATTTTAGCATATATTTTTGCTGTTTCATGAACCTCACTGCATAATTATTGTACCGCTAACATTTTGCTGAAAAGCCAATAACACACTGAAATACTTAATAGCAGGTTCTCATTGTGTCAAGTTACCAAATATAGGTAACTTGGCGTGTTGTCACAACATTAATATGTGTTAAATGAACTGTAGCTTTCTTCCTTGGCAACAACAATGAAAATGCTTAGCTTTCTTTCCCTATTCTTTTCTTTGAAGAAGGTGAAAATGCTTTCAATATAAATGGTGTCAACTAGCCCCGGTCTTTCCTCCACCTCTCTACTCAGTGAATGAGGTGACATTTGAAGCGCGGCCCCACCTTATCATGTTCTTATTATATTCATTGGTCTTTCTTTAGCAGACTCTACCAGAGGACGGTCCCCAGTATGGTTATGAATTTGCGCGTTTAACTTGGCGCTCTGGAGGTCATTCTGCTGCGTTTGATGTGGGTCAGGCACTGATGGAATTTTTGCATGAGAATCTCTCTGATTATTGTGACACGCCATTGAGATTTGCAGAGGTTCAAACGTCTGCACGAGACCAGGAAGGAGGGCATGAGGAGGGGCAAAAGAAAGAGCGAGAGAAGCCCCAAGGTCTAAGTCTATATCACACACAAGTCAAATTCTTATCACCCATTCTGCCTTTGATGTGTGCATGAAGGTCATCTTTGAAAGCTTGCCAGGTACTTCACAACAGTTTAACCTTAGGTTAACCAGCAAACCAACTTCCTCGTACCTGAAGCCAAGGGCTGAAATAACCTATCAGAGGAGAGCAGTAAAATAAGACCTCTGTTTTCCTTTATACTTAAAGTGTTTGACAAATCTTTCTCCACACATACAAAAAGTACTATAATGGTATCAAATGGAAATCATATGATACTTTGATATATACTATGGTTCTGAAATTCATGCTCCATGGTGTTTACTAAAGCACTTCAAGGTACTCAAAAGTAACAGGATAATGTCATGGTACTATTTTGTTTTTTTTTAAGTGTAACTAGTACAGGATGTGTGTGTGTCTGTTTTTGGCCTCTGAGACACACACTTACTCTCTATTGGCACAACATTGCACCACAAGTAGATCAATCTGTCTATTTATGTGGCGCCACAGCTCCTCTTCCCCCAGTTTTATGGACTGCCCAAAAACTATTATCCTCTTACATATGTGGCACAAGTAATTTATAATTCTGTTGTGCAGGATTGTGCACTAATTCTTATAACAACGCTAGTGTGAGCCACAGACTACATTCATTCAGTTTGTTGGCAGAGCTGAGAGGGAGACTAACTTCTGAAGCTTGATTGGTAGATTTGAACCTAATGTCATAGATTCAGTCTTTCGACCATTGGCATAAAGTCTGATCAGTTTAGCAACTTAATAACCGCCAACTTAGACAGGAAGAGACTGACATGTGAAGCAACCAACTACAGTTCATTTTGCTTTGATTTGATGTGTAGGGCTGGGTTGATTGGTTGATTGATGATACTGAATATATATTTAGGATGTTATTGGGTATTAACCAGCCATACAGACTGGAGATGCTGATATTTTTCTTTTCATTTTTGTGTGTACTTTGAAGCAGACATTCAGTGAACAGTTTGTGGGTGGTTCATCCGAGCTTTAGACTAATTTGTACATTCAAATGTCACGTTTGATTACGTATTAAAGATATGCGATATTACAACCTTTATATTTTATCTTCTTTTGTTTAAAATGAAGCACATTCACTGTAATGTGAAAAATACCCACAATTCCACTTATGTATCCGTCAAACAATGAGGAAAGGAAAACACCAGGTCATTCGGCGTGAATCACATATGTTTGTACTATAAAGGTGCCATAGCAGGAAACTATAGCGCCAGAGACAGCATGAAAAGCAGATCATGTCTTTTGTTCATCTGAAACAAAACCTTAAAGACAAAAGCCATTTAAATGATTCATTACATCTCAAGCAAGAGCCATGATAATGAAAAGGGATAATATTATATCAGACACATCAGACAATAAATTGGCCCTTATGTGTGGAGTTCACTGCTCATTAGCTTTCTATAGCTCTCTGTGTTCTTCATTTAAGACCTGATATAGCTTCCATTTATTATTCTGTCTTTGTCTTTTTTGTATCTCATCAGTGCGTACTCACATATTGCAGTTCTGCATTTTAGTGCTTTCTTAATGAAGGAGAAACCTAGAACGTACCTATTGCACACGCAGCAATGCGTCGTTTACACAGATCAATGATGTGACATTCTCCCATTTATACAATAATTATGTTGTATGATAACTATTTTTCAGATTCTGGATTTCTGAACTAAAGGTCATACTTTTATCTTGTGTTATAACTCTCTGAAGATTATAAAGATTTTAATTTACCTGAATTCACCTTAAGTGTTTCTGTGATAGACATTATTAAGCATGTTTTCATTGATAAGATAACATTATTCTGTGGAATATATACAACAGTTATATTGATGGGGTTGGTTGGATGGATGTACTAAGACAAAAAATGGTACAGTATTATCAGATGGTAATACGATGACACTAAATCACTAAATGATATCCATATTTCTGCCATAGTACATGTACCTTTTGTTACTGCAGTTTAAAGTTGTTGATTCAGTTTGTTGATTCAGTTTTCCTGCTTTGTAGCTGTGAAAATAGTGTAAACCCCTCTGAATCTTTGATAAATTCATGTTTTCTTGTTTATCTTGCGGTTATTTTTAGATTTACCTTGTTTGTATAAGCCGTATATTTGTGATGAAATCCACAGTCATCTGTTTATTGATCGTAAACACTATATTTTATGCTAATAGGGTTTTATGCATCCAGATGGCCTCAGATATATTATAATAACATCTTTCTCAAACTGTGTGCACATGAAAGTGATAATAGAGAAGCCCTCTGTTCTGAAATTAATCATTATTGCAAATTGTACTCCAAGGCTAATCAACCGATTCAGAATAAATAAATGTTTGAGGAATTTCAGTTCAGAGCTCTTGTTTCAAGTGCAGCCGCCTCCCTCATTTGACTTTACAATGCTGCTCTCTTCCAGACCAGTAAAATAACATGAATATTTCTCCTTTCACCCCATCTTGATTTCCAGCTCTCTCTCTCTCCTTCTGTGTGTCTCTGTCTCTCGACCTGACTGAGAGTGCAGTTTTAACTCTGTTAAATAAGAATAGATTTTTGGAGCACAGGTAGACGTTCATAAACTGGATTACAGTTTGAGAGCGGTAACTTGATAGGATTTTGCAAGGTCTAACAATTTATGCCACAAATACAGTCTTTAGAGCTTTACTGTGAAATCAATGCACGCTCTGTCATTTTCTGTGATAACACAACAAGATAATGTTAAAACAAAACAGAGCTGTCTGTCATTAAAGATTATATGACGATTAGTGTTCTGTTTAGCTGGGAACTTAGATAACGAATAAATACACGAATACACACGAAAGTAAAGGGGACAAAACAGAGGAAAAGTGAGGAAAAATATGCAGAGAATAGAAGATAAAGAAAAAGTAATGAGGTCACGGTGGTGGAAAGCAGAGAATTTACTCACAAACATATTTACCTTTAAAGTCCAGCCTTGCACTTACACACTCTCCTGCTTTCACACACTCACACATGCTAAACTGCCATGGAAGTGTATAACAGAATGATGCAATTCAAATCACTAACAAAAATCACTTTCCTTTGGATAACCTTTCTATAGTCTTAAAGAGGCGCATACACACAGTAAACGGTATATATTATAGATGAATAATTCTCCGCTCAGCATAACAGCGAGGATATAAAGGATAAAAAAGACTTCCGTGTGGAATGTCTACAGCTTTATTGAAGTATGTGGTTTATGGTAAGAATCTGTTTTAAGGAAATGTGCCGGGGAGAGATAAAGTTTTCAGATTTTCAGGGCTCAAAAGGTTTTTGGGGAACATATTCTGAAAACCGCACATGAATATTTTGTTGTACTGTATTCCATTCGGTTTGAATTGTTTTGGTTTTATTTCAATCCAAAGTCAGAGACAAAACAGGCTGTTATTGGAAGGTGGTGGGAGGTTTCCTCCATCTGTGAGACCACTGTCATCTTTAGATGGTGGAATTATCCAGGTACAAAAATAAATGTGTGTCATGAAAACGGCACCGTTAGATTAAAATGGTATCTTTCCCGCGCACAACGAGGTGATAAATGTTTCGTGTTTTGACACTCAAGATGTAAATGGGCAGTTATGGAAAATGATTTTTATAAGGGCTCTCCTACTTCCTGCCTTTAGTAAAGCTTGTTGTCAAGCAATTTCGGTCCACTGAGAGGTCTTTCATGTCATTTGTTTGATGTTCCGTTTAGGAGGGCGAAGGGCCTGTTAATGTGACAGCTGCGTGTTTGTGTGTGTGTGTGTGTGAGAGAGAGAGAGAGAGAGAGAGAGAGCACAAAAGAGAAAAGCAAAGCCTCATTAAAGCTGTCCACAGCCTTTTGAAAGGGACGGAATAAAACTTGGAAAGAGAGGAGAGGGAGAAAAAGTGGGCAAGAGAAATGTAAGGTTTTTTGTCCTCAAGCACCAAAGGTGGTTCTTTTATTGTGTGATGTTCACCTCCTCTTCTAACAGATGTATATACATCCTTTTACCACCTCTATATTCAAGTTTAGACATAGTGTCTTGCATCTGGTATCCAATAAAAACCCATTATTCTTGCAATTCAGTTTGGTGCCACTATTGGGGAATCACACTGTCACCTTAAGTGTTTCACAGTATGCAAAAAAAAGTGTATAATATATATATATATATAGCAGAGTTTGGAATCACACAATCGAGGGAGAACATCTCATCATGCACGTTTGCTTGATATATTGAGGCTGAGGGAGGAATGAAATGAAGGAGGGATGAAACACCACAAGCTGCAGATAAAGTGATGAATGGCAAAATGAACTCTAAATGATGCGTGGGGGAGTGGCTTGACGTTGATAGATCGATTGGTTGAGGGAGTGATTGATGGATGCTCTGATTGGTGGCAAGTGTTGAAGGTGGGCTGTACGTCACACTGGAACACTTAGTGGTGTCATATCTCAGATTTATATTGACAGAGATTAATCTGTTGTTTTGCGAGATGAACACAACTGATGTAGGACGTTTTACTGCAATCTGTAACAGATCGTCAAAATAAGTGACCACAAGGATATTGTTGATTCTAGTTACACAGAAGAGTTGATCTTTTCGGGTACCTTCTTTAAGTTTAACACTTTGCATGGATAGCTAAATGTACTTAGCCCTTGAGCTGAGAGCTGCTAAATCTAACATGGACAAACATTTTATGGTCCTGTACCTTCCACAGAAAAATAATATATTTATATAAATGCATTTAGGCTATTTTACTTGTGATTCCTTTTTTACTTGTGACAGGATGTGAATAATAGAAAATAACTAAAATATTTCTGGATAAAAATTGCCTAACCTGCCTTTAGGCTTTGTGAGATTCTGACACCACACTGTACAAGCCAATTATGGTCATACCTGCAGAATAGGAGTCACTGTCCAATCAGCTGCTTATTCATCTTTACTCACTCACTATGTGCTCTGAAAGTGATTATAGAGACTATCTCTGTTAAAGACGTCTTTATTTCCTGCTTGTGTTACAACTAAACACGTTGCAAATCTTACAGCATTGCTTTAAAATAAAGACATTGTGCACAAATTGGACCAAAATTTGTGCTGATTGTACTCACCTAATAGTATGAGGTAAAAAGATCTTCTTAAACCAATATTAAATACAGCAACCTAGTTTCGGCAAAGAATATTCTTGTTATCAAGAATTGCTTTGCTATACGGTTCTTGAATTGACTGTCCAGCTAATCTCAGAACACTGGCTAATGTTCTCTAAAAGTTGTTATCAATCTAATCAAATGTTCTTGCAGTAATGTTATTAGAACTTTTTGTAACATTATCATATACATCAAAACATTGTTGTTAGTTTTTTTGTGGAATGTTTTAAAAATCATGCAGAATTAAACAAGTTTGAATAACGTTCCTATAACCAACCAATAACATTAATGTAACATCTAAAATAAACTTAACGTTTTTGTTACCTACTGGAAATGTTACATAAACATTCTTACAACCTAAAATTGTTAGCTGGGTATATGGTTGTGATTGCTAGATAGATTCTGCTTCTGATTCTAATTTATCAAAATAATTAGACCAGAATCTTACATTAGAAACAGTTGTTTTAATTAATGGCAATTTTATGGTTTCAAGTATAATGTTAACTTGAGTATAACTAGTCAGGTGAAGTCAACAAATATGTTTAATCTGAAATAAATGTTAGTATTTACAGTGTGGGGAAGAAGACAGTTCCAAAATATCTTCAAATTGATATGCAGGATGGATTTAAATGAAGCAAAAACATTTGGTTAAAGTACTTTCAAAAATCCTGAAATTTCTCATACTTTAGTCAACAGCAGATGGTGAATATTGAACAAGTGTGGCCAGATTGAACAGACTGAACATTTTTAGTTATCATGTGCTACTATGTACAAAATCACAGAGGTAAAAATATTCAAATGATTATAAAGTGTATGTCCACTGTGTACGTCCAGTTAGGTTATATTGTGAACATAGGTTGTGCTACAGGCTTTGTCAGGGTACTTGTCATGTATTCAGTGGCAGCCAGCCACTGAGTTACAGACAGCACAAACATATTCATTGCTAAAACAAACTGTGCTCATATCAGCTGTCAATCAAACGCAACACAGACAAACACACACCTACTCATTCTCTACATGAGATAAGCCAAGGGAGCTGTTATTATAACTATTGGCTAAAAGCATAGGGAAAATCCACTTCACCTTCAAGTCTTTATTCACACCTTTGTGTGACTGTGTACACAGCTGAAATGCCAGCAACACCGTGAGTATATTTACCGGGGTACTTAAGAATAATGTGTGATAAAACTGTGTTATGTAACAAGCAGACAAAAAACAACAAATGCATCTGTTGTGTAACGTACCTATGATTGACTACTTTGCACATTCCACACACATTCTGCAATTTTGATGGAGATAATACAGAGAATTTTTCGCTTGTTCAGGAATTTGTTGAGGTGCGAATGCTAAAATGTATTTCTTGCAAGTGGCATGAATTTGTATATATATACAGTATATGTATAAATCATTTTGTGACTTGGTGACTAAGTGACAAAATGAATCAATTTAGTTTTATTTGAGCATCTTCTAAGATAAGACATCAGGCTACTGATATTGAAGGAGTTCCTGTTTATTCTGATCTCCTATTGGCTGCATTTTCTTCATTGTTTGGTCCAAGTCATCCATTTCAAAAACATTTTTTGAAATACATTTTTGTTTTGTAATAAATGAAAGAAATATGTTCCTATTTCTGTCTACAAAGCTAATTTCAAACATTTAAGCATATATGCCTTCAGATTAAGATGTTTTTAAGATCATCACAAACATTTGTTTTAAGTTAGCCTACCCTAAACTTTTGAGTCGATAGTGTACAATGTGTAAATGCAGTTGCATTAGATACAGAAATTTCAGGTAGTATTTATTTTAAAGAAATAGTTTCAAAACTGCTATAAATTGTGATATAAAGCATTTGGACACTTTCTGGTGATCAAACATAGTTATAATGTGATGAGTCACACCTGCGATTATTCTGATATAGACCACCTGTGTGAACTTACATCTGTGTGCACCAGAATGAATCAACACAATGTCCAAAACGTAATAAACATGGCACATCCCAGAAACTGGGCTGCTTCAGCAAAATGAGCTGCCAGACAATTGATAGGGAAGTCACTAAGAGACCAACTCCAGCACTAATAGAGTCGCTGAGCTGTTTGGCTGAAATGTCAGAAAATGTCCAGACATCAGCAGTGTTTACAAAACTTCACAGATCAGCCTCTGGGATAGCTGAGTCTCGCCTGCGGTTGACTAGAAGTCACGTGACAAAACTTGAAAACTTTGGGAATAAATGTTGTGGTCCAAATGGGACATAATTTGGACTCTCTTGCCTGAAACTACAACAAAAACAGCCCGTAATTCCATCTCTTCTGTCCAGCCTGGTGAAAGGCAGCATTATGTTTTTGCATTTCTTTTCAGAAATAGGAAATAGACATCTTGTTTGACAGAGCAATTTACAGCTAAATCAGCTAAAGATAATGTGTTTCAATCAGAAATCTGCATTTCGGACATTCATTTTCCAAGAACAGATTGTTTACGAAGAATTGATTTGTGTGCCAGGATCTGTGTATTATTGGAAATTAAACTTTTCTCTTATTCTATTCATTCTGCAGATTCGGAATGAGTCATGTTCAAATTTGGAAAAATCTGCAGGAAAGTGAATACTTTCTTTCTGAAGGCACAATAGAAACACCTTTAACCTACAGAATATGTATGCCAAAACTCTGATTAAGAGGATAAGCTACAGTGATTTTCAAAGTTTGAAAACACATTTATACCCCCACACACACACTCATTGTTTGGTAAGAAACAGTCATTGTTCTGCCACAGAAAGATGGCTTTGTCACCTAAATGGAGCTTTTCTGCTGGAGCTCTGAGGGTCCTGACAGGATAATTGTTTTACAAAACAACTTAAATACCAAATGATCCAATAGCCTTATGCTGGCACATAAACACTGTTCTGGTAAAGACGTCTTACCCTTCTGTAAAGCACCATTGTTTTTCCCAGAATGGTTAGATACTATATCATTATAACAATGTTTTGAGTCTGATCACAGTCAATAGTTTTTGTGAGTATGGATTCGTTAAAGTATTTGGCATCATAATAGATCTGCAGCAGATCTAGTATGAAAAAATCTACGATCATTTATTTACATGTATGCATTTGGCAGTCACTTTTATGCAAAGTGACTTACAGTGCATTCAAGCTATACATTTCTTTAGTATGTGTGTTGCTTGGGAATCAAACCCACAACCTTTTACACTGCTTAAGCAATGCTCTGCATGTTAAGCCTGTTTGTATAAAAATTGTGTTAAAAGTTTTTTAAAAAACCTCTCTTAAACTTTTGAAATGACAAAGTAATTAAAAGTTATAAAAGAAAGTAGATTAGTTGAAAGTTTAAAATTGCCCAAACAGAGTTATATCACCATGACTCTCCCATCCAGTAGAGATCATCCACCCCCAACCCCCCAGGTGGGCTTGTGGCTTACCACCTGTTGGCATGCTGTGCA
The DNA here is from genome assembly GCA_036877585.1 of Botia kubotai. Classification (NCBI taxonomy): domain Eukaryota; kingdom Metazoa; phylum Chordata; class Actinopteri; order Cypriniformes; family Botiidae; genus Botia; species Botia kubotai. The sequence goes on from JAZGTI010002293.1 coordinate 26,683, forward strand.
CAGTGTGAGAGCTACTGTCTTAATTGATAGAGCTCTGAGCTGCTTTTAAACTGTGTCTGCGTGTATTTAACTGCAAGTTTAATGTAAAAGACACCTGCTAAATGTTATTAACTAACCTACACCTTAGTTCAATCTCTTGTTTGTTGCTGTGCTTGATAGAACTTCTATAATCAACTGATGTAACCTAATGTTTGAAAGGGTTTATAGATTAATTTGGGTGCAAGCCAGTGTAACTAGCCTCATTTCACAATGTTATTCATCCTTGTCAGGTGTAAACAGAGCTAATCAGTTTTTAACTGTCCTGAAGATCCTTATTTAATGGCACTAGTAATTCTTCAAACTGATTCTGGGACTGTAGTGATAAATCGTGTACGTTTTTCATTAAAGATTAGGTGATTAATTAAGGACAAACTCTGGAGCTTGCAATTAAAATAGGCTTTAGAGTTTAGAGTAACAGTACAGTACGTTCATTACTGGAAAGGACAAACACAACACACACACACACACAGGTTTGTATTCCATCATGGTAAACTTAACACTTTCAATCAACTTACAGAGCTAATGATATTTTATTACCCCTGACCCTAACCCTCACAAAGCTTTTAGCATTTTAAGATTTTAATTAAGACTTGAATAATGTTTTTCATTAGTATTGTTTAGTATTCTATTTTGTTTTAGTTGTTTTTGTCCTGGTGACTGTTGGCCAATTGTCGCAATAGAGGTGATTTTACATCTCACGAATAATTGAACGCAAAATGAACTGGAAAAGATGATTGGAGCCCCAGTTCATGCAAGCATATTACATCACACAGCCTTGGACCAGTGGCGGTTGGAAGGCATTTAATAGTCGATACAACCTTTTCCGAAAGTTTGAACTGGCGAGCTCTTTCAAATAACCTCAATGAACTAAAAACATCTTAGTTTTGGCCAAATTTAAAACAAAAGGGAAATTGCATCAAAGATCACACTCATTATTCCTTAATTTACATTAAAGTATATTGGGGCCTTTATGCTTGTTAGTGCAAATCTAGCTGATGGGCCAGTATGCCCAGCTAACAGATAATGTTCTCAGAAAAAAATTGATGCTTTGAATATTCCTGGAACTGTCAAAATAACATTTTTAACATTTTTGTTACTTAATGGAAACATTACAGAAACATTCTTACAACCTAAAATTGTTAGCTGGGTAGCCATGCTGTTCACCAAATAATACAGCCATGCTGTTCACCAAATAATACTAGAAGTGAATCATGATGGTGATGCTTGGTCTGTTAATGGTTCTGATATGGAATGGTCTAATGAAATATGCAACGTGTGCATAAAAGCCTATTAAACACCATTATCATAGCAATCAGCACTGTCGACTGTGCATGAAAATGAATTCACATTTTTGAAAGGAACATCTGTGCTTTTAAGGCGGCAAAAGAGTAGAGTCAATGGTTAATGTATGCTCAAGTTTTAGACTGCATAAATCAAATGCTGTATCAGAGTCACTCTAGCATCATCATATAAGCCAATTATATTTTCAGCATATAAGTTCCATATTTCATGTTTTATTGGACACCATTCAGCATTATTGTTCATTTTATTAACATGGCCATTATTACAATTATTTATTTACTTTTAAACAGTCAATCAATGCTGCGGTTTTAAAATAAAAGCTACAAAGTAGCTTTTCAGGGGAGGGTTCCTCAGCTAGGGCACCAGATTCCACAAGGAGACCTCAATAAACTTCCAAGGGGGCCTCAAGATTACTTTAAATGATTTCAAATAAGACAAAACATACGTTAAAAGAAGCTGAAAACATCTACAAATCAAATGATTTCTTACCGTTTGATTAGTTTTATAATAGATATTTATCTTTCTAGTTATGCCAGGCTCCACAACATTTGTAGACATTCTGAGTGGGGGGGCTTTAAATATTGCTGTTGGCAATGGGGGAATTTGAAACTAAAAAGGTAAAGATCCATTGTATTCATTCCTTTAATGAGACACCAGAGCTTGTTGGTAATCATGAAGAAACTTTCTTCAGAAAGACCTAACAGCACATTTATTTTATTTAAGGCAATCCAATTTAATCGTAATTTCTGCTTTATTGGATTAATTAAGAAAAAAATCTATGTACTCTTTCCAAGGACCCCCTGCAACCAGCTTTGAGTACCCCGCAGGGAACGCATACGCCTGAGGTGAGAATCTCTGGTTTATAGCATTTGGATGTGAAAAGCTATTTTAAACAGTAATTGGAGAAAAACACAAACTGAGTTGAATGTATTCAAGGGTCTCTGTGTGAACTCCTGACCTTCTCAACCCTGTGTTCTGTTTGTCGTCCTGTGGTCAGCTGTGGGCTGAAGTAAGGTCACTCCAGCGGTCAGTGACTGTTTGAACTAGGGCAGGAAGTGAGGTCAAATTACGCATATTCGCATGAATCTCATCCGAAGCTATTAATTTTAGGTTGTAGGAATGCTTTACTACAATTTCCATTAACAAAACTGTTATCAAAAATAAAACTTTTTTAATATATATATATATATATATATATATATATATCATATAAATGTAAAAAAAGTTCGACTTATGTAACTGCAATAACGTGTTATGATAACATTTAAAGAATGTTAGCCAATGTTCTTAGAACGTTCCCTGTGAGCTGGATCATTTTTTTTACTAAATGGTTAAGCTTGTTGTGCAGAGAAATATAGAGAATGTTTTCCTCTCTCACTGCCATATATTATTGACGGAACTGTGGGCTCGGGTTATGAGTAGAAGCACTGATTGATTCTCACATTGTACTTCTCTGCACAGTGTAAAGGTCTTTTCTGTCTGTCTATCAAATCATACGCCACATGCATAAATCTAACAATGACACATTACAAAAGCCTGATAATTTGCACCTAGGAGGAAATCGATCATTTCAATTTAAAAACAGCAGCACTCTACCACAACAAATTACACACCACTTGTTATCAGATCCAAACACAAACAACTTCAAAATATCTTTTAACCCTGCAAACAAAGTCTCATCTGCTACAATACTTCAACCATATGGCTTAATGGCTTTTTGTTCACAGTCGCTTATCGTCAACTTGTTCACAAATACCAGCTGTTTCTTCAGTTTAAAAATTTGGAATGGCACGCATTTAATTAAATGGAAACTGGAGGTGATTAGGTCTAAAAACATACAGTTTTCATCTTGAGGATTGTTTGCTGGTATGGGAGTCGTTATATCTTCAGTTTTTAAAGCACAGGAAGATACACTTCCTTTCGGTTTAAAATGGCCTCGATGTCTCATTAGAATGAATGCTTTAATTGTTTTTGTGGTGTTGTTATGATACATTCTGGAGGAAAAGGAAACCAGTTTTGTGCATATTTTACACATTTTCCTGTTAGATTGTCTACAGGGCTATCTAACATATCTAAATGCTGACCAGGTGTTATGCATAAAGACTATTTAAATTTAATTCTTTGTGATATTTTTCAGCACAAACACGCCTCCTTTTTATGTAAATTTGACTTATTATAGATTGCACCTTACTCACATCACTTAGCTCTGTTTGCTTATGCAATTAACATTGCTGTATTTACACCCACTGAAAGTATGCGGTAAACAGACCTTTATGAAATGAGATGATTATGTACATTGTATATTGATCATGGCAGCTGTAATTCATTAAAAGATGTAAAAGTCCATTATAACTGGCCAATACATTGTACCAATAGCCGCATGGGCTGTGTGTTGACAATTTAGCATTGTAACTAAGTTTGAGTTCTTGCTTTTTCTAGATTTTCTGTCATCTTTATACTGTAACATATATCTAAACCCATTAAGGCAAAAAATTAAAAATAAATAACTGGCCTATACGTATAGACATGGTGTGTAACGAAGTCAGTTCACGTCTCTACATCACAGGGGTGGAATGATGCTGTACAGTCCCTGTTAAAGATGTTGGATTGCTTCTCTGTAGCTCAATTAGTAAAGCATTGTGTTATCAGCACAAAGGTTGTGGGTTCGATTCCCAAGGAACATGCATGTTGATCACTTTAGATAATAAAAATTTCTTAAATTGACCTTAACCTGCAGTTTGGGAATTGTTCTGTGAATATTTTTTTAAGCATCGTTACCTGATTAGTAAAATTTCTGGAGCAATTGTTAGTGAATTCACCCCCACAGTTTTCAAGACTGATGAGCGCGCAGTCCACCAGATGCAATGTTTTTCTTATCAGTCAAGGGAGGTTGTGGGTGCACTCAGGCGTGTTGTAGCTATGTGTTATGAGCAGCAGTCTTCATCCCCTGGACATTTGTTGTTGAATTGTCTTCACCCAGCATGCAGTGAAAAAATCAAACCCTTTATCTCCTGGTAGCACCACCCCCTACCTACCGGTTGCCTGCTAAATGGCCAGGGCGTTTGAGGATGACCTTCTGACCCAGCAATCAGCACTCCAGTGCCTTAGCCAATCAGAGCTTAGGAGACAGATGAGACTCTTATCTGTAATTGGATAAGGGTTCTCCCAAACCTGGCAAGATTTTTTTCATTAAAGGTAATCGTGTTCTTTATTTTAGCATATGGTTGCCAAAAGTTCAATGAGAGATTAGTGTCATATTTTATGCAGATTTCATAAAAGGGAATCAAAATTGTCAAAATTTGTTAAATTGCACCTGCACCTTATATGATGTGTCATGAGGATATAAAATAATACACAGAAATGATATACTACATACTATCAACCAAATGGTCCAATTGTGTGGATGTAAATCAGTCACACCTAAATTCAGCTGTTGGCACAAATAAACTCTGGTAACCATAGTAACACAGCAGTGTATTGAATGATGCTCCATTGTTGCTCTGCAGTGTCATAAAGTCTTTTATGCAAGGGTTCGACACATCCGGTAATGTCCCATCCTTTTCACTTTATCTGTATTGGCTCTCTTCTACCACCCTGTGTCATCATTCTATTAGCTCTACATTATGGTCTATTTGTACCAAATCTCTGTACATACCAGAACGCAACAGATAACAGACCACCCACTTTTACAGCAGTCTGGGTTCTAGAAGTGTTTTATAATTCAGTTTGATTTCTGTATTGCTTTTCCCAATGTGCATTGTTTCAAAGCGGCTTTACAGCAAAAAAATTAGTACAACAAAATTAGGCAAAAATATTTTTTATCTGTAGGCACCCAGCAAACTAAAGGCAACAGTGGCAAGGCATGAAAAATTTCATAAGGTGCTAGTGGAGAATTTTCCCCATTTTAAAATATGAACTTAACAGCCAAGACTAAGAATCACAACATTACAAACTTTGGTTTGATAAAACATATGTTCAAAAGTTTAATGCAAAATTAACAACCAATTTTGTATGGAAACCTCAGCTGTTGCATTTTATATTCTCAAAGCTGTTGTAAATAATTTCACATGGCAGATGCTTTTGTCCAACTTATAATATATTCAAGGTTTTTATTAGTATGTGTGTTCTCTGGGAAACAAATCCATCACAGCTAATAGGGAATGTTCTCCGAATATTGCCTAATGCTCTCTCAAAGTTATCAAAAAATGTTCATGCTGTATCGTTAGTAGAACTGTTTTTAATGTGACATCGTATTTATCAAAAACGTTATTCTAATGTAAGTTGCTAGTGGTACATTTTGAATAATATTTCAATATATATTCAAACACTAATATAATAATATTAGTGTTTGAATAATATTCTTACAACCAAGCAATACTGTTAATAAAACTGGATGTTTTAAACATTCCTAGAATGTTGCTTTCAAAACAACATTTTTAAAATAGCGTTTTTGTTCATTAATGGAAACGTTAGGAAAGCATTCTTACAACCTAAATTGTTAGTTAGGATAATCTTAGGGCAGTTAATGCAATGCCATACTAGTTGAGCTACAAGAACACACATAACATTTCAGGGCAAAATGAAATTGCATGATTAATGACTGTTTCCAAACAGGTTATCTTCTAGATAGCTCTGTCATAAACTCACATGATTGGTGAGTTTGAGTGGGTCAATAATAATGTTTGTTTGTTTGTTTGTTTTCCTGTTTGCCTAGCCTAAAGCTGCCACAGGAATAAGTTTGATTTCTCAAGACATCAGTTTCTGTGTTATCCGTCAATGAAGGGACATTTTATGTTTGATAATATCACTTACAGCAGCTTTAATTGTGCAAACGAGCAGAATAAGACAGTTCTTTGAAAAATTACCAAATTTGCATCTTTTGTAGAAATATCTCCACTCTATCACAAAAGTGGTGGATTGTGGGTAAATGTGAGTGGATTTGATTGAACGCTGTTCTGGTGGGATTTTAATGCTGGAGGCAGAACTGTTCCATAGAGACAGGCTACAAGATTACTATCCTGCAGCTGTGGGGCTATCAAATCACCTACACACACACACACACACACACTGCAGCAGCGTTTATGACAGTTACTTCTGACCTCTGTGCTGTCTTCTCTCTGCCCGAGGTGACGGAAGTGTCACACTTATTTACCCAGAGACAGATCACTTACTCTCATTGATGAAGCATTCATTCTGTGTGTGTTTGTATGTGTGTGTTTGTGTATGTGCACCAGAGAGACTTTTAAAGGAAGAGAGAGGAAGGCAAACTGGGTGGTCTAGCACATCAATCTGACAGCAGCACATTTAACCTCCTCTACATATAAACATAGACTAACAAATGAGAGCCATGACAGTTGCATCTCTCTCTCTCTCTCTCTCTTTCTCTGTCTTAATCTCTCTTTCTCCTCTGAATTTGATAAAATGGTCTGGTGTCTGTAGACTTCCCATGCTGATTCGGTTGTGTAGAGGACAAAGTGACTCAAACTCTAGAATACAAAATATTTACTAAGTAGAAAGGTCAGGTCAAGTGCGGATTGTCAAAGCTCTGGTGTCATAGAATGGAATTCAAACAGGTTGCCCAAGCACTCCCCTTATCTACTATTGCTCAGAAAAGAGACAGTCCCACCCCAAACTCATAATATTAGTTGAGCAAATGTTGCTGTATCGGACAGGTTGAGATGCTCAAACAAGCAGAGAAATGTTATTGTATAACATAAACACCATTTGGAGAATTCAGCCTACTATGGCTTACTTGTAGTTATTTCTGCATATTAAACTGGGATTGGGATTCTAGAATTGTAAAAATGACAAAGTTCAGCTTTTAAGCATAATGGAAAATATGCTTTAACAGTGTTGCATGCAAAATGTGAAACACAGCTAAATGTTTTTTCACAGCTAAATTTTAAAAATTGCTTGTTAAAATATTTTTACTGCAGTTATCTTAAACTTACATTGTTATAGGTTCTTTAAAGCTGCACTCCTTTGTGTTAAAAAATACAAAAATCAGTTGGGAAAGTACATACCAGATCAGTGTTTAAAATAATCTCCTTACCTTACCCCAAAATACAACAGTAAGTTTATAATAATGATTTATAATTTGAGCTGTCAGGTCACTGGAAATCTTCAAAAACCCCATCTCAAAAACAAACAAAAAAGCTACTATTTCTCGTGCATGGGTGCTAAGGATGGTGGAGCATTTGTAGCTTGTTTTTACTGCAGTTGCTTAAAATTTATGTTTCAAACAGAGGTAGTAGAAGAGAGGCAAAAGTAATGGTTTCATTGTTAAATAAACTGCCTCTAATGACAGAAGACTTCTAATGTGGGACAGGGGCATATTCATAAAAGGTTAATTTTATCTGTTATGTCTCACAAAAACATGGGATTTGTGCCTCTAATTCCTCCACATATTGAATGCTTATCAACTTTAAACCTGATTACACTCTATATTGATCACTAATCCTCGGATAAACTAATAAACAATCTTTCATTGAAATTAAAAGGTGCATGTGGCCGACAGAGAGTACGAGGTGGTATCAGACTTCTACCTCACTTCCTCTATTAACTCAGCACTGGTTAATACCAGGCAAAGTCAGTGCATACATCTCTCTGACAGTGTAATTGTTTTGGAGGTGCTAGCGGCCAATTTCAATTGAGTGCAAACAAGAGTAATCTGTGATAGTGGACTGTAAAGGAAAGCCCGGCGCATTGAGGAGTTCTGAGGAGAGTGAGGTTTTAATTCCAGATTGCTATCAGTTCTGTTGGAGCCGGGATCATAATAGCTTGCTTTCTCTAGCACACAGAAGACAAAGTGGTCGAAACGTTTAAGGGAAGTAATCTCGATTGACCTTGCCCTTTAAATGGACGACCGGCAACAGCGGCAAATGAAGTTGTTTGTGGGCACGGGGCAGCGGATGGCTGTTCCATTTGTTGTGGTGCAACAAAGCTTCATATCTGCGTTTGATTTATTCCCCTCTTCATTTGTCTTCATGGGGTCATTGGCAATTATTAAAGGGAAGACTACAGCAAACTTTAATCATGTCCTGCCCCCAATATGTTCCACACAATGTCTGTCGGTGATCGACTCGCTTTGACCTCTGGGTAAACTGATACCGCGGCAGGAAAACATTCATTTGCTGTCTGATGTTTTCCTTTTAGCACAGTAAAATCTCTGTTTAAAAAACCTATTATGACGCCTACATTGGCAGCTGCCTTTTTAAAGCCCAGTGTATGCTTGGCATATAAACAAGGTAGCTATACTTGGGCCTGGGAATACACACAATATAATAATACAGCCTCATATGTGAAACAGATTTAAAATGCTGTACAAAGGCAGGAACTCCATGTGTGATACAAAATAACTACCTGCATGGGATCCTCAACTAGAGTTTAACATAAGCATGTTGCTAAGCTAATAGCGCAATGCTCTACTACACATTCAAGTTCATGCCAGCTAACAAATTAAGAACGATATTCAAATGTTTTTAAAATATTCCACTAACAACCTAAAAATATAGTTTTTGATTGTATGCTAATAGTGGTTTATACATTATTGTTGTTGGTATACATAATTGCCATTAAAGAAAGTAAGAGAGTCTATACATGGTATTGCCAAGAATCCTCCTCTAAATCCTACCTCGTGGCAAAGCATCATGGGAAAAAGGCACTTTACCCAATACTGATCTCAGACACACACCAGCAGTCAGAGTGACAGGTACACGGAAAAGAGGAGAGCAGTGAGACCACTGACCTGCAGTCTGGGGTCATGGAATCCTATTACTATCACATAGAGCTTCTGCCAGTATCAGAGCAATGCTGCAGTGAAAGCACGTCGCTCAAAAGCACAAAGTATTGAGTCGCCTACACACGGTGCTAACAAAAGTGATGTGTGTGTGTTATTTAACTGCTCTTTTTAAAGAAATAGCTCAGCCAAAAATGAAGATGCTGTCATCATTTACGCACCCTGACCATGTAAAGAGCTTGGCAGAATATGTGAGGATCTTATGCACAGATTATTCACAGATTGACACATTTTTGTAAGGAAAGAATCAGAAGCCCCTTCATTTCAATAGGAGGCGAAAAAGATGCCTATCATAGTATTACCATGGTTATGTTTGGACATGCAGTCTACTAATGTAATACTGAGGTGATTGTTAAAGTTCCAGGAAGTACCACACAAATACCATGGTAGATGAATTTGGTAATCATTTAGTACTTTTGAACCCTTTACTTTTGAGCTTTATAGTAACCATGGTTACCCTCTGACACTGTAACATTAAAGATACTGCTCCTGTGCATTATAAATCAAGTATCGTCTGATTGGGTGTGATTGGGTAGTGTCAGATTTGAAGAACAGATTTGTTTCTTATTATACGGCTGCATGATAACACAAAACATTTAAGAGGAGTCTCTCTTTAAAAGCCTTTTAAAGTTATTGACTTGCATAAAATCAGCCATAACCTTCCTCCCGTCAGCCGCCATTAGGTTCCTCTGAAGAGTGACAGGGCTGGTGATTACTGGCCTATAATTCCACATGTTTTGTTGCAGCACGAATACAGAAAACAGTAACATCAGCAGAGATTCTGCTGAGACACGGTATCTCACGGTATCTGGGCTATTTACAACTGCACTGTAACTTACTACTTTCTTCTGTAAATAAATGCGGTGCTCTTTGTCGCTTTGGTCTGGGTTTTATGTCCTTCTGTTGACATTCACTTCCTTTTATTTGGAAGTTTACAAAGTTACACCTGAGAAAAGAGGATGGAGAGGAGATCCATCATTGTTATCTGCTGCTGCCTGGATGAGGAAAACAAAGAGATGTTTTGTCACAGGAAGAGAAAAGAATATCTGCATCTTGGGTGCGAGCGCATGTCTCGTAGCATCTTAATGTGTACGGCTGTGTAGCGTGCGGTCTTTAGAGAAGGATTTACTTACTTCCAAAGACGGGGATTTAAAAATATGGAAATGCAAATATTATGCAAAGCTGGAAGATGTGAAAGAACTACACTGCTAAACTGTGATACTGTGAAACCAGGTAAAGGAAACATGTTAATGGGCTGTTTTGTAGTTTATGACACGCTGCCGGCATATGTTCTAAAAGAGCATGCACAAAAGGTATATGCTAAATACTCCAAGAATCTTTGTCTTGGCAACTCGGCTAACAATTTTAGGTTGTAAGATTGTTTACATAATGTTTCCATTATTTTGAAAGT
>JAZGTI010002294.1:0-37232 GCA_036877585.1 Botia kubotai
TGTGTGCGTCCCAGAAGAACGCCACCGTTTAAACTTAACACAGACATTTTGTGTGTGGGCTTGCTAAAGCAAGGTTGTTCTAAAATAACAGGAGTTTAAGATTAAAGCAACACTGTGTCTGCTCATATTCTGAATGTCTTTGAGTGAAAATCTCTCAGTGGGGTACCAGACCGTACAGCATTCTGGTTTCTATGTATGTGTGTGTGAGTGTGTAAATTTAAACCTCTTTACATTCCTTATATTGTGTCTAATGTAAACTCGATGTGGCAGGGTGCAGAAACACACACACACACACACACACACACACATACAAGTCACAGTGTATGAGGGGAGTATATGTTTTCTTTAGAGAGATAAGTGTGTTTGCGTTAGCTTAGTGAAAGACGTGTTTCAGAGTAGTTCGACCAAGGGGAAGGAGAGAGAGAGGAAAAATAGGCAGAGAAAGAACAAAATCCCAGCCTGTTCTAAAGTAGCCCAGGACATATAATGTAAAATAACTCCCTTTTATGCCCCAAGGCAGTTGTGTGTGGTCGTCTCACTTTATTTTTCAATTTACTATATACAGACGTTCACATGTCAACACAGCGTTTCAGTACAGATGGCTGAATATTCGATTCCATGTCAAAATAACAAGAAACAGACATGATATTCATTGAATATTTGGGGCAGTTTTTACTTTTTACCTCTTAAACATTTGAAAGATATTGTTTTGTGTTGCTTGCCTCATAAACCTCTTTAGTTATTAAGATTAAGCTCAATATTCTTGCTATTGTGTTTCAGGTGGAGAACGGGCAGTGTTTTGGACAGGACTGTGTGTGTTTCTGTGTGTGAGTGGCTGCACTACATTGACAGCATGTGTGGAACAGTGGAAGATGTCTGAGTCTGGTCTGTGTGGTGAAGACGCTCGTCCCCGCGCCACTCTGCACGGGATGGTGCAGCTCTGTCTCCTCCTGTACCTTACGGCCCTCATCCTTCCTCCAGTGTACAGCGCCCGTCTGCTGCCCCCAGAGCCCACAGGTCAGACATGACACCTCACTCTCTATTGCTTTGTGTTTGACTGTCTCTTGCCTCTGTAGGGTTATCACAGTTATGGATAACATGAAAATAACAGGAAAAAGAAATAACAGGGAAAATGTTTTGCCCTATGGAAATGAATAAACTTCTAAAAGACTATGTATTTCTGTAGTCATATAAATGTTTGTATTTGTTTTGCTTTTTAAATATTTTGTAGCTTGATATAGCTTATTATAGGTAAATTTAATTCATTTAAGAGTTGAACCACATTGTTTCACAAATTGTTATTAATGATCCATCAATATATCAAACAAAATGATTCCTGAAATCCAGTTATCCCAGTTGGCTGCTGAATAGGTCATACAAATTCGGAAACTCTAAACTAAAATATGGGAACCTTGTATCTGAGTCCCGGGGCCTCATGTATGTTCTTTTTAAATGTGATTTGCAGTTTGTCTGCGTTTATGTATTTTTAAATGTCTTGTACATGCTGAGTCTGTACAGTGGATTAGAGTATTGTTGCAGTGAACACTTGTGTATTTGATATTATGTAAATCGTCCCTGCCATTGATTTATTATCCCGCATCTGATGGATGGAGCCCTGCAGAGTGGATTACATGACAGTTAAGAGTGTGTGTAAGTGTGTGTGTGTGTGTGTGTGCGTGTAACAAATAAATAAACAAATAATAGCTTATCTCTTCAGGAAGAATCCAGTATGATTTTTCTGCATATGTGAGTATGTATGGGAGCTCTTGGTTGGATAATATAGAATAAATTGTAGATAATTTTTTTTAAGACACGTTTCTCGGCTGAGTTCACCTGAGTGTCTGTTTTGTTTGGACTCAAGATTGGTCTGCTAAACATGCTACAGTCACTTAGAAAATAAAAAGACGCTTGATGATTACTTGGCCCCTTTCTTTGCTCTGTGTGTGTGTTCAGAGAGACTGTCTGATTGCTGAAGGATCTGATTTCTCGTGCTGATAGCAGGTAAATATTAGGAGACAGTGAGAGTATTACATTTAATGTTTACACATGGGCCAAAGTAGAATGCAGAATGTCTTTGGCAAAACCGCAGCATAAACAAAGAGATGTTATGAGAAAGAAACCTGTGATAACTTCAGCTCTTTTTGACTCTTAATCCTAACCACCAAATTCCCTATTTTTTGTTATTTATCTCATCCTGTCTTTCTAAGTATGTGTATCCAGATGGAGTGACAGTGGGTTTAAAACAGATTAAAGCAGTGAGTCACAAGAGCTTCTGCCTTACAGGGGTTTTTCCACAGGTTAAACTCAGAGGTTCAACTCACAGGTTAAGTTGAGTAAAGTGACTTAATGCTTGTATAAAACAGCAGTGACATCAATAGGATAAAAGTCACCAAAGGTTATTAAAATAATGCATATTTAACCTTATTTCACAAAGGTATCGGACATGTTTCAGAATTCAGAAGGCTGTGGGTGTGTAAAATTGGCATTTCTTAAATGTCACTTGAATTAAGGCCATCGTTATGCTTTAAATACCCATCCCATACCCTCTGATTACATACTGTTTATGGAATAAATGTGGATATACATTTAGACCCTGTGTGTGTGTCTGTCTGTCTGTGTGTCTTAATTATGTCTTCAGTCGGGGTCCAGTCACTTCATTAATGCTCTTTGAAAGCCTCTGCAGGTCTGCTGATGAGTTATTAATGAGCAAAGAAACACTTTCTCTAAATGCATTCTGAAGCCACGTGTTCACACACATACTGTACATATAGACCTTCTTACAAATACTGTACATGCACAGTAACATACACCCTTACGCACACAAAGGCAAAGGTGTGTGCAGCGCGTACACACTTGCTGGCCTGTCAGCCTCTAGGATGGGTGTCATAAATGTAATTATTAGTTCCCCTGAAGGAAATTGCTTAGATACTTAGAACATTAAAGTCATAAGTGAACAAACAATTCTGTGTAGTGTGTGTGAACGTGGTGTGTACAGGTTTGGCTAGACTTGTGAGAGCCAATTTTCTCTAAATGTGTCACTTCTTGATAAATCTAATTATGTTGGCAGGTTCATTTGAGGGTTGGGTTTAGGGTAGGGTAAAGTAAAGATTATTATGTCCCTGGAAGACCATTGTGTCTCTGGAACAACCTCGCTAATAAAAATAAATAGTTTTGCACCCTGAAGCTGTCTGTGATCGTTTAATAAATGTCAGTGTATGTGTGTGTGTGGGTAAGTGTGTGTGTTGCTGTTCTTGATTTCCAGCAGCTCTCCTATACCACTTCTGGCAGTCATGAACAGATGGCAGAAGTTATGTGTTGTAAGACATCCAACACACACACACTCATACAGACATGTACATGTCTCCTTTACCACCCATGGAATGAACCTCTGCCCTGGCAATATTCCTGGGTCCAACACATACACTCATGCCCCCCCACACGCACATGTATGCCCATCCACAACAAACCCATGCTTAATTTGTCACAAAAGCTGCCCAGTCTATTCATCAGTTAGGTTAGGTTAGGTTTAGGATTAGGCTTCAGGTTCGGGTTCGGGTTTAAGTTAGTGTCTTGTTATCTCCTGTCCATATTAGTGTCCTGATGAGCACAGTTTCCTGTTTGAGGGCTGCTTTCTCTCCAAGGATGTTTATGAATAATTTATATAGTATTAATAATGCATTTATAACAGTGTAACGGCTAATCACACTGATCAATTTGTAACTAAAAGTGAACTAGTATTGGCTTTGTCAATGTAAGAGCATTAAAAACTGTAGCAGGCAATAAGAAGCTTTTGCTTTCACATTGTTGACTAAACAGTGTGTCAGATGTTTGGGGCCTCTGCTTTTGTTTATATTTTTTGGTTATAAATGGTATTGCGTATACATGATGATACACACAGTTACACACTGTATATAAGTCTGTGTGTGAGTGTATGTGAGATTGGGGATGTTTCAGAGCAGCTGTTGCCAGTTGCTTTTGGGTATCGTTGGCTAGAAGAAAGCAAGGCAGAGGATTAGTACTTTTCCTGCCCAGTAATACCCATTTCTCTCTCTCTTTCTCTCTCTCTGTCTTTCTCTCTTTATTTCTTTCTCTGAAAATTTCTATTCATACATAAAGATAGAAGGGTATGAGTAATGTCTCACTCAACTCATGTATTATTCTGGCAACTTTGTTAAGACAGGTAAGAAATGCTCTCAGTTTATTTACCCTCATGCCATCCCAGATGTATATGACTATTTCTTCAGTCGGAGGTAGAATAAATAATATACTGTCTCTTGTAGCTTTGTTATGGCATTGATCAGGGTCCACCGTTTTAAAGCTCCAAAAAGCACATGCATCCATCATTAAAGTAATCCAAAGGATTCCAGTGGGTTAATATATAAATGGGTTAATGTCTTCTGAAACAAAACAATACGTTTGTGATAAATATTTTGAGCGTATCTAGTGATCAATATGTTGTGTATCCGTGTAAACAAACAGAACAGCACTATAAATGTAAATGTGGCACAGTGATAACGTCAAATCTCATTGACGCTTGTGTGTCTGTGATGAAACACCCATATGACTATTGACAAGACATGATAGCATATCCTGATTTATCAAAAGCACATTTTTCGAATGTCAGTCAATTCTAATGGTGTTGTTAGAGAAATAAAAATGATCATCATGCAATATTTACATGTTTTTTTAACCCTGCGTCCTGAGAAAATTACTTCTGAGAGAAAAATGATTTGAATGAAGTTAAATTGGTGAAACATTTGAATGATTTGGTTGACTTAATGCAGGTGGTTCTTTAAACTACAGTGCGTTAAATTCACTGTGTGTTTTTTGTGTGTGTTCTGTACAGTGTGTAGAGTTTGAAACTAGGCCAGTTCGTCTATGGAATGACAATTAAGATGGTCCGGTCCCTGATTAGAACTTGCGTGTTTGTTTCTGTGTCTGTCTCTCTCTCTGTCTGTCTATACATGTATATGTATACATCTGAAAACATTCTGAAATTATTTTTAACAGATAAGACAAGTGTATATATAATTTATATGTATAAACGTGTGTGTGTGTTAAAAGAGTTTGGCTCACACTCTGGATGGAGTCTGATTGTTCTGAACATCTTGCTTCCGTTACTAATTAGTTCAGTGAGGCAGGAGACTGTGTGTGTTTGTGTGTGTGTAGATGAGGGTTTTTGGATGCAGCGGCTTTCTTAAACTTTCCTCAGGGGCATGTCGTCATACACACACGCTTTAGCAGGACAGCATAAAAGACATAACACACCGCAGACTCTCCGCCCACCTCTCAATCTGCCTTAATCCTGATCCCCCTTTCTTTCTCTCCTTCTTTCTTTCTGTCTCAGAAATAAAGTGGACAGCCACTTCAGCTGTTAGTCCATAAATGTATTCTACACAGGTATGCTATACATAAACTATACTAACTGTAAACAAGCCATTTGTAAGTTGATTTTCTCCAAAAGTGGCTCTGTAGTGCTTTTAAACATCATCTTGTTTATTTCGGGATCCTGGCCTGTACAACACAACATTTGGCTTAATTGACTTGGAGTTTGTGTACCTAGAAACATTTGCTTTCACATACTTGAATAAAGTGTGTTTTGGCCTTATCCACACACTCCTTCAACTTAACAGGAGAAAGATAATGATTGTAGGATGATGAGGGGCATAAAGGAGCTAGAGAATGAGAATATGAGTTTATGTGTGTGTGTGTGTGTGTGTGTGTGTGTTATATACAGTCTGAAGGTCAGGTGACAGTAGGGGTTGTTGACTGAGTTTCAACAAACAGCTAAAAGCAGCAGGTAATGGGAAACAGCAGACTGGCAAAGCTCAGGTTATTGTGTGTGTGTGTGTGTGTGTGTGTGTGTGTGGGTGTGTGAACTCTGAGTGCACAGAGCGGCAGACTAATTACCTGCTATAAATCAGCTGCATGCTTGGTATTGATTACACTGTGTCACAATAGAAAATGTACCTGTGTTTTTAACTATGATTGTGTGTGTGTGTGTGTGTGTGTCTGCCTTCTGTCTTTGTCCCTCATTTTCTTGTTTTAGGCTGTCGCTTTGTTGCAACACACAAAACAAGTGGAACTAGATCCTGTTATTCGTACACACATTTATCACACGCTGTCAGCTGTGTGGGACTCATATGTTTGTGTGTGTGGATGTTGGGGCTAACACCACAGAGACTCACTTCATGTTTGTAATAAACAACCAAATAAATCAAGAGGCCTTGTAAACCCCCCACTCCAAACACAACACACACGTTTAGCTAATTATCTAAATGAGGACATACCATAGACCTCTGTTGTTTTTACCTGAAGCTTAATATATTATTACTACACCAACCCTAACACAAACTGTACTCCTGAAAGTAAGCTTTGCACATACAGTTTTAACCTGTATAGACTGCATGTTTATTAACAGTGGATAAATTTTTCCAGGAACTGTGCTGTGCTGCCTGTGGCAGTCGGCTTCAAATCACAGCTCAAATATTACTCTGCACAACTCTGGCAAAACACAAAAAAAGCTTTCATCTTTTCCGCCTGATCAAAGGAACACTGTCCTCAATACATGTGCGCATGTGAGTGTGTGTGCTTGCTGAATATAAAATAGTCCTTGAATTCATATTGCTTATGAAAATACATGAAGCTGATTATAAAGTAAATATATGATTACAAGCTTTGGATACAGTAGTGTTGTGTTCATGAATGGCAAAGTATTTTCGTTCTGTTGTTCCTGCATAATTTTAATCTAGTAATCTTAATTCTAGTTTTGTCACATCCCAATGCTTACTTAGGCCAAAAACGTTATCTGAACAATTTTGGTGTACGATACTTGAGTTACTATGCGCATGGTGCTACTGAGGGGCAAATGAGCTGCTGTTGTCTGTAGATTTAAACCAAGTATATGCATCATAATAATACCTAGCTAGCTATAAACACGTTGACTTCAATTAACTGACCTACTCAGGAAAGATTGTTGCAACTGTTGCGTGGCCATGAAAGTAGTTATCCGGTTAGCCGTTTACGTTAAAGGGCGTGATAATGCTCCTCAGTGGAACAGTCACAATGAAGCAGTTGTGTTATGAATCATGGTCGGATGCATTTTTAACCGTGTAGCATTAGGGTGCAGACGGGGTCGTAAATCTTTAATAAAGGTTAAATCTCGCCTGATCTACCGTTCTCAAGAGGGTCTTATATCAGCTCTGTTAAACCTCAGCTTACACAGGCTCTATTCTCCACATGAATCCCTGGACGCCAGGAAATATGAAAACACACAGTAGCCATTTACGATATTTATTCATAACCCCTTCTCCCCACACACACATTAGTGTCTTTCACTGGACCGAACATAGGATACACACACACCTCATACGCTCCCTCTCTTTCACACATTCTAAAATAGACACAGACACTGAGACATTGATTCACTGAAGAAGCCTCTTGAGTGGTAGAGCAGAGGAAAGGTGGAGAAATGACAAGATGAAAGGTAAGAGATGACGGTAGAGTAGGTGGACGGAGAATCACGTGACGCCGTCAAGAGTAAAATGCACAAGAAGCGATATAAAAAGTGATCAAAGAGATATTAACGCTTCATGTGGCCTTTCCTTGGTTTCAGGTAGTCTCAGACGGATTGGTGTGATTGGACTTACACTTATACACTTGACTGTATGTGTGTGTGTGTGTGTTCACATGTAGCAGCCGATCTATAATTCATATGGCTGATTTTGTATTCCACTCAAGTTTAGTCGTGCCTGCGAGTCGTCTGCAACACGCCTCTGACCTCATACACATACAAACGCAGTATATATCAAATATATCAGTCATTTGCAAGTCTGCTGTTGCCTTTCTCTGAGATGAGTGTCACTGAGTTGAAAGAGTGTTATAGCATTAGAGAAGCTGCAAAGAGTAAACAGGGTTTGAGCGAAGAGAAGGAAAAAGAGACAAGAAGAGGAATTAAGGAAACTCTGAGGTGGAATATTTATCTGAAAATGATGCATTTCTTCATCTCAGCGGTATGATGATCTCATGTTTGGCAAACATGTTGATGTGCTTATTTTGTCTGGTGAACGTGAGCGTTTTAGACCCTCAAAGAGTGTATTGAATTATTCTTTTAACTGTAAATATGCACACATTTTCTACTAGATGCAAATGATAACAGCTAATATTCTTAAAGACCCCTTAAAAGCTCTTGTGGGATTTCTGTGTGAAGTATTTCTTATTAAAACAGAAGGTTCAGACTGGACATAACCCATTCCATTTTGTTAAATAGTCAATTAACTTTTTACATCACGGGCATGAACGTGATTTGCTACTCGTTGTTGGTAGCAAAAGGCAGCTGGTATTAGGGGGAGGAGCATTTTTAAAGCATGTCTCTTTCTCTCTCATTTGCTGTGTTTAGACTGGGTGTCGAGTGAGGTGGAAGTGTTTCTGGAGGACTATGTGGCAGGAGTCGGGGACACCGTGGATCTCTCCTGCACTCCGCATGACTTCTTAATCCCCATTGTGTGGCAGAAAGATGGCGATGCCGTGTCTCCTAGCAACCATACGCGAGTGGGGCAAAAAGTGCTCCGCATCATCAATGTCTCCTATGAAGACTCGGGCGTGTACTCCTGTAGACATGCCCACAGCAGTATGCTGCTAAGCAACTACACTGTCAGAGTCACTGGTCAGTGGACGTCGTTGTTTTCGTAATATCTTTAAGTGCCCGTGTTTGTTGTTCTTTTCATACAGTAGACTCCTGAACACAAGCTTCGGCATGCAGAACATTAATTGGCCACTCACCAGACAAACTTGTTTCCAAAAGACAAACATGTCTTGAGACATATTCCTGGCACACACCTACAGACAAACCTCAGATCATACTAGCACAATAACATGCACAAAAGCAGAATCTCAAACAGCGTGCTTCTTGTTTAATATTCCAGGGGGACATAACAGATCTGTTAGCGTTTTAGAGTGTGACGAGGGCTTTACCTAAATGAAAATTAGAGACAAAAATAGGGCCATTACAGATTCAGTTCATCTTTGCGTAAAATTGATAATGAAAGGATGCATTGAGGGATACAGTATTGCGCACAGTGTGCTTTGTTGTGTACTGTTGCTGATTTTAATTAATACATTAGTGACTATGTATTGGTCACTACTGTACTGTATATTGCAGAAACAGTACATCTTGTATGCAATAACAAACATATCCACACACATATAGACATTCATACTGTAATAAGAAATATAAAATCTTGACTGTTTGTTTTCGTGAAGAGGTATGTGGTTGTGTTTTTAGTGGGTGAGGGGTGATCTTAAGTCTAGTAAACCTAGCACAAGCTGAGCTGCTCATTGACAACTAATTAGAATGTAATTATCTGGAATCACCTCATCATTTAAAGCAGATGGATGAAAGAACATGGAGGGAAAGGTTTCTTCTACCCACATGTGTTTGGCATTAGGCCAGCACAGATCAGCTCCCTCCCCGCCTGCGTCTGGATAAAGAAGCAAAAAAACTGCAACGGGCACACAAACTGCACCAATTACTGCATGCCGATTAAGTGCCCATAAGACAGCAATATCCTGTTCTGCACACTTTAACACAGAACACAACCCCCAGACACACTGACAGACAGCAATGTGTAAGACTTAAAAATTGCTTTAATGAGTATTTTGCAAAATTTTGTT
This sequence comes from Botia kubotai, assembly GCA_036877585.1. Classification (NCBI taxonomy): domain Eukaryota; kingdom Metazoa; phylum Chordata; class Actinopteri; order Cypriniformes; family Botiidae; genus Botia; species Botia kubotai. The sequence goes on from JAZGTI010002294.1 coordinate 9,673, forward strand.
CCAAACCTGTTTTGCAGAATGTTTACAATGTTCACAATGGTAACTGGAGACTTTAAAAAAATTTAGCTCACAGTAGACGTATGCTATATTCCTAGTCTGTTAAAAAAAATCTCACAGGTAGGTAAAAAAAACAATTGGTTCTTGCATCTTATTAGTTATATGGTGCACCTTAAGAATATTTGGTTTTTGGGTGTACTGTTCCTTTAAAAACCTCCACAGAACAACAGCTCACACCTGACAGTAGCCTTCTCAGCTCAAAAACATTAAAAAGTTAAAAACCACAGCAGCCAATGAAGACTGTTAAGCCACAAAAAGTGAAAATATAACAGAAAACCAACTGTCTGGCACAGCTAATACTTTGACATCCCCGTACACACGTACAGAAAGCTTCAGTGTCTCAATAACAGCATATCTTTAGCACTAAATAGGCCTAGTGTTGGATTTCACGCTCCGCTGGTATTTTTGGAGTGTGTGCCCAACAGTTTTACCTGTGTAAATGTGCAGTGAGGAGAAGCTGAGGACAGAATAATCTCCTTTCAGGGTCATAGTTTTTTCTCCTGAATGAGTTCATTTAGAAGCAGGATACGGGGGTGTGTTTTTGTACGCGTGTGTCTCAGGGCATGTGTGTGATTGTGTGTAAAAATACAGCTGTTGTCAAAAATCTCCAGGACGTTTCACTTACTGAATCTCCGCTAACATCTGCCATCCATTAACTGCTATTTGTGTGTGTGGGAGTGCGCTTGAGAGAGTGTGTGTGGAGTAATTGGTTTTGATTTGTTATCAGTTTATTTTCCTCATTCTGCAGATCATATGAATAGGTTCATTGTTCATAAAGAAAAGGCCACAGTGTGGTGGAGTAATAAGACTCTCTATCTCTCTCTCTCTCTCTCTCTCTGTCTGTCTCTCTCTGTCTCTTTTAGATTCCCTGTCCTCTGGTGATGATGAGGACTATGATGAAGATTCGGACGATGCAGGTAATGGAAATGGTGTGTTTCACTCTCTCTTTTCATTTTTTCATAAAAATCTTTCTGTGGTGTCATAAGTACTTCAGATGGCTGTTTTCTTTTAGCTAGGGTTATAGGTTGCATCTCATTTCATCAGCTACTTTCATCTACTCGATGCTGCTACTCAGATTCTCAGGAGGGAGAGGGAGAAAGAGAGAAGTGAAGAGAAATCAAGTGAAATGTGACAAAAAGTCTGAGAGAAAAGAACGGTATAGAGAGAGAGACAGATAGAGAGAGAGAAAGGAGAGAAGAGACATTCAAATAGAAAGAAAGAAAGAAAGAAAGGCTAATACGTCTGTCTGTTGTGGTGGGGTTGGGGAAGGGCTCAGGGTTGAGGGGAGGGCATGAAACAAGGGATTACGCAAAAACCCTTTAGAGTTTAATGACCAGTAATCCAGCTCTAATTAAGAAAGAGAGATGGACTTAGAGAGAGAGAAACGAGAGAGCTGAGTGCTGTGAGGTCTGGGCTCTTTGGAACATTTAAGAGGAGCTGAGGTTGTGACATCTGATGACATCATTCTGTAAAATCGTAATGATGCAGTGCTTGCTACAGCTCTCAGTTTGGCTGACTGAAGCAAGCTGTGTGTAATATCAGCTGTGTGGAGTTGCGCTTTGATGGCTTATTTTGGCTATAGAATAAAAGTAAATGAAGTCCTGAATGAAGTTTTGAAGTCCTTAAAACATGTAGGCAAGGGCAAAACACACACAGACAAACACACGCCAGGTCCACTGCTGGGTACAGACCCATGTTGAGTAGTCTTGATAGTTTGACTGTACATGCTTCACTGCCCAGCAGCATGCCATCTGAAAATGTATTGCAAACTGGAAAAATATTTGTGTGTGTGTGTATATACAGGCATTGATATGTCGGTGCTCTTTGTCACAAATGCCAAAGGAAATGCCAGCTTGTCATTCACCCCTCAAACTCTGTCTGATAGCATCTGTACCAGCAGGCAAAGAAAAAGAGAATTATATTGCTGACTTGTTTTATTTTGGAGTTTTTTTCAGTGATGCATTTGCAAATCAATTTAAATCATAAAATTACTGCAGCAATTGGTTTATTGTGTGTGGTGTGCCTGCACATATTTAGATTCAGTTTGGGGACAAAATTGTCTCAAAAAGTGAGCGTAATCTTACACTTTTGGGAATGTCTTCATTTGAATATAATTATTTAAAATGTTTTGAGGTCTAAAATGCAGAAAGTTTTTATTATTTTATTTTCTTGTAAGTTAGGGTTAATCTGTAGTATTTTTAATTATCTTTATATAAAAATAGTACAAGCTAATAGCATGTCCCCATATGGACAATTATTGTAAATGTGTGTGTGCTCACAGATGTCTGGAAGGAAATGTGGCGTCTGTGGCTTTAATCGTCAAGTTCATGAGCTGAAGTGATCTGGAATTAATTGTTTGATGAAAGATAAAAGCATCAATCTCTTAAAGACACACACACACATAAACTGCAAGATCAGACCTGCAGTCTGGTAAAAAAAAAGAATAATAAAAAATTAAAATATGACTTTTTTTAGCTAAAGGATGTTATTTGTGCGCTGATATTTGGCATTAAGTACTAAGAAGTGTAAACACAAACCTGACCACATGACAATCAGAATTTGTGGAGAGACTAGATTAAGTAAATTCATCTTTTATTATGATTAATAGTTAATTATTAGGAGTTAATTATTAGGAGGAATTTGCATTGTTTGTTTATAGCTTTGTGAAGAATTAAACACTGGGTGTCTTTCAGACTTCTGTCTCTGCAAAGCGTAAACGCCTCACACGCACTTGTGCTTGTATGTGTGTGTGTTTGCTTTTCCAAACAACTTTTAATTCAGTCTGGGAATTAGGCAGCCAGTCTGACGCTACCACAGAGCGCACGAGAAAAATCTTTCCATAAACATTCACCCCCACAAAGTCTCCTGGATAAGGAAAACCCTAGCCCTAAAAAACAGTTCTGTATATATACAATTATAAGAGGACAGAGCTGTATGCTAACCATAAACTTCTATAGGTCCCTGTTTTTTAATATGTTTTACCAAACATTCATAACTATTTTGTTAGCTTATCAGAAACATCTTATTCTATTCTTTATCTTTTTTTATCTTTGTCTACCTTCCAAACAGAAATGCCATATTGGACCCGCCCCGACCGGATGGAGAAGAAGCTATTGGCTGTCCCTGCTGCCAATACGGTGAAGTTTCGCTGTCCTGCTGCTGGCAACCCCACGCCCACCATTCATTGGCTAAAAAATGGGAAAGAATTCAAGGGAGAGCAGAGGATGGGCGGGATTAAAGTAAGGAAATAGAAATTCTGATAAAGATTTTATGTGTCCAAACAGTTTTTAGTTTTAGATTGTGTAAATACATTTGTGTGTGTTTAGGATTGCAAATTATTGTCTGCAGTTATTTACAGTTTGGACAGCTCCTCAACATCTGCTTCTTCATCTGCTCGATCTTACTCTTTTCTCTCTCTCTCTCTCTCTCTCTCTCTCTCTCTCTCTCTCTTTCTCTCTATATCTTTCTTGATCTAATTTGCTTGTATAGTTTCTAGAAAATACCTCTACCTGTTGCTGTTCTTCTGAAAGACCAGAGGAGCTGAATGTTGTGTGTGGTCCTGTTGTTATTTATATGTTTTTAAGTGTGTGTTGTATGTGGCATGTATCCACTGATTCTTTAGTTTATGCCTTTTTTATTTGTTAATTTCTCAGATTTTTCCTTCTCTAAAAACCACAGCGTTATTACATTTATGCACTTGGCAGATGCTTTTATTTAAAACACTTTTCAATGCATTTAAACATACAGTTTATTCGTTGTTCTCTGGAAATCCTGGCATCACAAGTACTATGCTACGCCATTCGTGCTAAAGAAAAAACTGTTTTCTGAAAGAAAACAGAAATAATAATTCTTTATTGTCTCACTCTTGTATTACTCTTGAGCTATGAAAGAGCAACCGCTGAACAATAAAATTTAAGATATTCTCACACACACACACTCACACATATACACGTATGCATTCATACACATTCAGATTCCAAAACTCTTGCTTTGACATGTTAGCATAGAATATAACCAGTGTCCCCTAACAGAGACATTTAGAAACAAAACATTGACCTTTTCACCTCTATTTGGCCACAGTGACCATCCTGCCCCTACAAACACACATACGTATACACACACCAGGGGTCCGCACTGACCCAGGGTCGTCCTTTATATCAGACCTGCGCTCTGCGTCAACACAGCCACTGCTGGCACAGAGATGTCTGACAGCATCATAATAGTTCTATTTAACACACACATACACAGGGGCTTGACAGCTCACACTGAATGGCTTCTGTCTCTATTAAGATCAAGGCTAAAAGTCAGGGGTAGTACATTCATGCATAGTAATGTGTGTGAAATTATGTTTGTGCATATGACAGTCCTGATGGCTTGATAACAAACTTAACAATGTGTTAAAAGTGCAATGCATCACACAAAATTAAACATCATGGGTTGAAATGGTTGTCTGGGAAATCAGTGCTCCATCTTAAAACTTCTTAAAACTTTCTGCATGCTATAATGAACGGTTTCTGTTGGCATTGGAGCCAGTTGTACATTTGACTACTTCTCTGTCCTATGATCGAGAAGCTTGTTAATTGCAGATTAAATGCTGTAAGATAGCAGAATTAGTTTAAATGCAAGAAAATTAGTCACATGCTGTACTTCTATTACTGAAAGCTATAAGTGGCTTTGTTTAGACAGTTGACTTTCTCACAGCTTTCACTTTAAATAGTCACACACATTAACACAAACATACCCTTACAAACACTTACACACACAGACACTTTTGGTCCATGACTGACAGGGTTCTAAGGTCAAAGTTCACCTCTCTATTGAGTCATCAGAAGGGGGAGGTTCAGATGGGGTGTTGCCATAGCGATTTAGAGACCTTGATTGACGGAGGGGGCGTGGAATTTATGGCAGCCGAAGTCGTATTGTTAGAATGCTAATCTGTGACTGTGGGTTAGTCACACCTTTCTGGACACATACACTCTGCTGCTTTTGTGAAAACAGAGCGTGTGAGGGTGTGTATGTAAGCATCTTGATGAGTGAATTGAGGAGCACTGATATGCCCTCAAGAAAGATGACTCAATTTGAGTCTGCGTTGTCTGTGGGGAGCACCAGTGTTTTAAATTCTACATGCTTGAAGTGGTTTGCACGTCACTAATGAAAAGCTGAATCCCTAATCCACCGACAAATGTGCCTTATGTCTGTATGCCACAGTAGTTGATGTCTTGATTAAGTTGCGTAAAGTGATTCAATATAGAGGCTTATTTGTGGAATTAAGTTGATCAAGTGATTAATTTGTTAATAATACTTTATCCTATTCAAGTTTAAGATTCACTCAGCTGATGTAACCAGATAAGTATTATTGAAAAATCTGCTCCACTTTTGCTGCTTTTTCTAAGAAACTCCCACCTAGACAGGGAGAGTCTGACTGACAAGAGAAATGACCAATCATGTTTTATTTTATTTAGGCTTGCTGTTTAAGGGCAGGTTTATCTGAAATAATGTCACAATAAGAGACACTTTGGTCTCACTAGTCCAAAGAGACCAAACACTCATTCAGATTTTTGCACAGCAGTGTTAGTCCACAATCGGCAACCCTGTTTGGCTGAATAATGGCAGTTTTAAAAACAGATGACATTGTCAACACAAGTTGTGCAGAAACACACTTTAGCTTAAGTAGTTAAAGCTCTTTAGAAATTAATCTATCTGAATTAAGGCTGATTTTATGCATCATTTGGCCTGAAGTACACTCTAGAGCTCTCCAGACTTTATATGTAAGAGTGTGTGTATATATGATAATTGGCCATCTGTATAAAATCGATGGGTTCTTTTAATAGTGAAATAAAGTGTTTCCAGTCAGACTTTAAATTTACATTTACATTTAGGCATTTAGCAGATGCTTTTATCCAAAGTGACTTACAAGGTGAGGAAAACAATGAAGCGAAAGTACTTTGTACCAAAGACTTTGTACCTTCCGGTGAGAGAGAGTTTTGTCGTTTTAATGACTAGCCCTGGGGTCAGTTGTGTTTGCTTCCTGTCTCTGTGGGTCAAATTAAACAGCACTGCTGTCAGAACAAGACTGCACCATTTTGACACAACTATAAATCCCAGACACACACACACTCGAGAGACCTGAACTTCCGCACACTGAGTGCCTTTCCTCTTAATATTGCCACAATTTCACCACAGTTTAGATTAACTGAATGAAACTGTTCTTAACTCCTAACGTCATTCTGACATTATAGCTAAAGAGGTTTAATACGGTAACAGTATAATGCTATGAGGAATTTCAGCCGTGCTGTTTAACTGATTATCGAAGCCCTGCTGGGGTCTTTCTTGCTCTGCTTGTTTAGTTACAGAATCTGCAGGGTGCAGCGTGACATCACACATTGCGCTCATTTCTTCTGATGAATTGAGGGATAAATAGATGATCTCTGTCTGTCATCCCATTCCTTCTAGATAAAGTGATTATGTACATTAAAGAACAGCTGGGAATTCCTTAGGGTTGTTTTTCCCTGGATACATTGAGATAAATGTGTCCTCACACATTTAGTCAAGTTAGTCCTAATTTAACTTACAGGACACGCACACACTATCAGCAAATGGAACTTTCCACAAATAGTGTGAAAATTAGGATCTATTTTTTATATTCAGTATTTTAAATGAGGTTTTCAATCTTAAAACAGTATGAAATCCTGTGTTTCCCTGCATTATTTATTTTTATAGCCATATGCATTAAATAAACAACACAAAAAGACACAATTTAATAAAAATAAACACAACTTAAATTATTGTATTAATTATTAGGTGTACTTGGGGGAGGTACAGACATTTAATTTTTTAAACGGTAGGTTAATTTAACGGTAGTAATAATAATATTTATCCATACTATATATAGTATATCTTTTTAAAAAGGTTTGGGATTTGTGCATCGAATGCTTTAACAAAATGTAATGAAACACCAAATGTTTCCTATTCATGGAAAGTGCCACATACAGACATTTTTCATGCAGCGTGGCAGTCAACAAGCTCCAAAGATTCATTGACTGGGAGAGAGCCGGCAATCAGGCTGAGGGGAGGTGAGGATCTGGAGTCTGGGGGAGTAGTGCACGGGGCACAGATTCCTTTGCCAACTTTCTTAGGCATGCGTGTTTGCCTGTGTGTGTTGCCCGCTCAGGCAGTGTTACCATGCAACTGTTCAAAAACATAGCACATAATATTTACACGGTTACATTTTTTTCCACTAAGACCTCCAAGTGCGAAGAGAGTAAATGAGAGAGAGACAGTGCGAGAGAAAGACAGGAGGCAGAGAAAGGGACATATTATATGCAATAAGAGTATAGTCTATGAATGAGTGTGTGTGTGATAGGTTTTTGTAAATATAAAGAGAGACTTTGTGACCCCTCAGCACATTTTCCATGTCTGGTGATGTTAAGGTATAGTTTAACCCAGAAGTATAGTTCATCCAAAAATAAAATTTCTGGCATTATTTACTCACCCTCATGTCAATCTTCAGCCCGTATGCTTTTATATTTTCCGTGGAGGAAAAAGTACAAGTTCTTGAAGAATTATAATGCAGCTCTTGATATACAATGACATAATGACCAGAGGCTGTCAAGCTCAAAAAGGCATAACAAATGTAGTCCATATGACTCATGCCCCATATGCCAAGTTTTTCTGAAGCCATACGATAGCTTTGTAAAGACCTGCCTGAATATTCTTTAAAATTCTTGTTCTGTTTTCTGCAGAAACAATAACAGCATTTATGAGGGATTTTTTGGGGGGTGAATTATTCCTCTTAATATTCCATAACCGCAGTGCTGTTGGTGTTCAGGTGTGGCCTTGTGGGTAACTGATCTATCAACAGCAAGCCCAGCCCATTGGCCCTTACTCATAACATTATACTGACATGGAGAATTTAGCACCTGCTTATTTTCAGAAAAACCTGAGGAAGAATTCAAATAGACCTCTTATATAACATCCCACTTTATGAATCAACCTCTCTTTCTTTCTCTTTAAAGCTGCGAGACCAGCAGTGGAGTTTAGTGATGGAGAGTGCCGTTCCATCCGATCGAGGGAATTACACTTGTGTGGTACAGAACAAATATGGGACAATTAAGCACACTTACCAACTCGACGTGCTCGGTATGAACACATACGTCACACACACATACAATCTTTAACACAAACTTTACCTGATTGCACTGACCACCTCCCTTTCCTCATCCAATCAGAGCGCTCGCCTCACCGGCCCATACTACAGGCTGGACTCCCTGCCAATCAGACGGTGGTAGTGGGCAGTGATGTTGAGTTCCACTGTAAGGTGTACAGTGATGCTCAGCCACACATCCAGTGGCTCAAACATATCGAGGTGAATGGAAGCCAGTATGGGCCCAATGGCGCCCCCTACGTCAATGTTCTTAAGGTATGCCACCCATCTATACTGAGATATTTGCTTTTAATTTATTGAGATAGTATGCTTTTTAATTTTGCCGTTAGTGCATTCATTGAATTAGATATTTAACTTGATTAAAAGCTCTACTTGTACTGTGAAATCTTTGTTAGCTTGTGCTGTGATAATTTTGCAACTGTGTCCAACTGCAACTAAACCACATATTAAGTCTCATGAGGTTTGCCTAGCTTTCAGAGCACCTCCCTCAAATTCCCAATCCCACCCATGTCAGCGTCTCACTATAGACTCTGCAGCAGAAAAACTGGGGGCTCTCGCTCTGTTTATCCTCTCTGAGGAGAGAAAGAAAGGAGGCAGACATCTGTTTTGGGCTAAGCTAACCGCCGCGGTGGCGTCGCGCAGGGAGACAGTCATTAGCTCTGCTGCCCCACTCACTCTTGAGGAGAGAAAGAGGGAGGGAATGAGAAAAGAAGCTCCCGAAAAAGCCATGGAAAAAATGAGTGTGGAAAGCGAGGGAAGGGCCGAGTCAGCAGGCAGAGGAGGGGAGTGCGTCGGCTGGCCAGACCGCCGCGCTATTTTCAACTCCCACATAATTGAAACAGTATTTTACTGGGAGCCGCACAACGGCTTTTCCCTTCCCCACAGTTTCATCTGTGCACCCTCTGAAGCCTCTCCCCCAGACCGAGAGTGCTGAGCGACAGATCATGTGTGGGGCACAGGCTGCCATCAAGGGAAAGGAAGAGATCGGAAACAGAGAATAAAGCCAGTGAGCATCTGAAAAACATACAGAGACAGACGTGTGTGGATGAAGGATGAATTTGAGTATATGAACCTCTAATTTAAATCTATGGTGACATCAGAGCCATTGCCTATAGTGTTAAGCGGCCCACTGTGTTGAGCTGTGGTGCTAATCTGGGCAGCGTGAATTAAATCCAGTTGAGAACACATCTAGATCTTGTTGCCCCCTCTGTAAACTGTAATTTCTCTAAATTATATAGCCTAAAATGAAATTAAAAATATTATGAGGGTGAGACATGAGGGAGGATAAATAAAAAAATATGTATGAACAGTCCCTTTAAAATACAGACACACACACTTAAGTGTGGGTTTACAAAACAAAGTTATTAAAAGGTGCATAAATCATTTAAAACCATTAAGTGTCTGTATTCATGTGTAAACATGCTTCGCTCTGACTAAGTGTGTGTATGTCTCTGCAGAGTTTTGTCAGTAAAGTAAAAGAGACCTCCGATACTGTGACTCTGTATAATGTGTCAGAGAGAGATGCAGGCCAGTACTCGTGCAGAGCCCACAACTTTTTAGGCATTTCAGAGAATATGTTCTGGCTCACAGTGTCCCAGCCAGGTAAATCTCTCTCCGAACAATCACTGTCAATCAAGACTATGGTGGTGGTGTAGAAACAAAGTCTCTCTATCTCTCTTTTCTAACGTAACGGCCTGCTGTCTCACACATTAAAAAAGGTGACCTGATCCGAGGACGTGTTGTGTAAGCCAAGAGTGTGTCTACTTTATTTAAATCCTCACTTTTTCTTCTTCTTCCCCAATCAATGCAACAAGGGCTCGTTTAATAGGAAGCGAGACTGCACCACACGCACATACTTATTGATTTCCCATATAATGTACACTGCTACCCACAGTTTAACCACTGCTCTCTGGAGTTCTAGAACACACACATCTGCACACCACTTGGCCACCCTATATGAGAAACAAAATAAAATAAATGGCAAGTTTATCTAGTGAGATTTAAATACGATTTATAGCTGGTAATAGTTCTCTCAGCTCTAGTTGAATTTTTGTGTTTTCTTAGCATCTCACACGGACATTCTGGATGAAAATACGCGACCTGCAGCTCACGGGCCGTTACATTTTCGTTACATTTTAAGTTAATTTTGCTTTTACGCTGTAAAAACAGTCCACAAATTACTTAAGAAGCAAAATTCTGTAAGATTTTAAGAATTGTTTTCAGAGAATATATCTTGAATTAATTGTGTTACATTACTTTCAATTGGCAAATTGAGGTTTGCGCTCAAGAAAAACATGTTTCAATTCAAGAACTTAATTCAATTTCTTTGAAAACAAGTCTTATAGGATTTTGCTTCTCAAGTAAACGTATCCAGTTTTAAGATATTTTCACTGGAACACAGGCCAAAAATACTGATTGCTGTAATGTAATGTAGGTAATCTCTCTCTCATCCAGATTCTGGCATTCTGGTGATGGGTCTAACTGATGTCATTGTTCAGATCTTTCTCTCAGAAGCTGGGTGTGGTTCTCCCTTGTTCTTTTCTCAAGGGTTGTGGTTTATGAATCTGTCTTTCTCTCTATCCCTCTATCTCTCCCTGGTTTCTCAGACTGCTGGTATAAACACTACGGATAAAGAGCTGGAAATTCTCTACCTGACCAATGTGTCTTTTGAGGATGCAGGGCAGTACACTTGTCTAGCAGGAAACTCGATTGGCTATAACCATCACTCTGCCTGGCTTACAGTATTACCAGGTACACTCATTTCTCTGTCTCTTTCTCTCTGGGGTTTCTCAGTTTTCTACTCATGTCTTTTTTTTCTTGCATGTTTATTTATATCTTTAAACTTCATATCTTTAAACTTCATTGTTTTTTAATGTTGTATTTTATGTGTTGTTAAAATAATATTCTCTAGTGGCCTTAATCTGGGTAGTTTGCATATTAATTTTGACATGAATGTAAATGAGGCCAGTAAAGGATACAAGTGCATATCATTCAATGCTTACAGTCATAAGGTCAGATACATCATATTCATTTAAACTGAGAAGGCATGTGGTTTGTATTTTAAAAAAAGGGTTAATATATAAAAAAAGTCATTGTCTAAATAAAAATCTTGTTTCACCCCAATAGGGTGAAAATGTATATCTTATAAATATATATATATATCTCAACTGCTGTTTTTATTTCAAATTAATATGTCATCTGAGGTCCGTTTCTCTGAACACAAGCCCAGCAGTTACTAATTGTTTTTAGATTTAAACATGTAAAATGCTTAAAACAGCATTTCTCAAACATCACTTGAGAGGATGATAGGATATTTTGGACTGTTTCCACTTGATAACACGAACGCTTATAATGGAAGTGTTTGTCAGAGGTGTTTACTGGAGTATTCACTGATGGTACACAATACCAGTAGCTGGAAAGGCATGGTTCATTAATTCTTATACCCTCACTGCTTAACACGAAGGCACGTTCATCCTGTTATCACACTCTGCATTCTGCTTCGTAATTAAAAAACTCCTCTTATGTAGAGCCACAGAACTCTGTCTGTGCAGCTATTTCCAGTAATGCCCAATAAGCCTCCCAGAGAGAGAGGCATTATAGGATGTATGTACCTGCATGGGGGTGTGATAGCATGTTAATTAGGTTGTAAGGTGGCTGTAAATTAACTACAGGCTTAACGACCTAACTTCAAACACAGAACAATCGCTACTGATTGACTTAAGATCATCTCTAATCAATTAGTGGGTTTAGTTCTTCTAAACAACCTGTTTCTAAGATACTCTCACTCCCCTGCAAGTTTTCAAATTAAAGTTTATAGGCTGTAGTGAGCGCATGAATATTGGTTTCTGTGTTATTAGCGATAAGCAGCCCTCATAATTACGGTTTTGCTACACAAGCTAATGGAGGGTAAATTTACCAGCCATAAATATTTACTGGCCCTAAATGTATTTTGCATGTTTTAAAGTATTTTGCAGTTTTCTTCTGTTTATTAGTGGCAAACATTGTGACAAACTCTTGCATCATTCGCGAGATGAAACTGCACAAAACTTCACAAAACCTGAAGACATATCGTGACTTTGTTCTGTATGTCTTTATTTTACTACATAACGTATTCCACATGGAAAATCTTTAGGCATTCAGAATCAGATTCAGGTAGTCACCCACAGAGAAAATTTTTTAAAGATGCATGAGTTGTGACAGACAGTTTGCTTTAGTAGATGGTTTGTAAATCTTTGAATTACTTCTGTCACATCAGCAAGGGTCAAAAATATCACAGTTACAATTCAATTTAGGCTGTGTATTATGTTTCATTCTCTCTAGCTACCAGCCGACTGACAAGTAACAAAGTTTGACAGATTTTAACTTGCATTTGGCTCCTGGCAAGTATTCATTTGGGACCCTACTGATAAGGGACATAACTATAGAGAAGCTTCTCGACCATAGATTTATATGATCAAATCTAGTATAGAATAGGATGACAAGACACACTGCTGGTGTCTCATAGTGATGACATCATCACCACACATCCATCTAATCCTTGCTCTTGTGCCCTTGTCAGCGGTGGAGATGGAGAGAGAAGATGATTACGCCGACATCCTCATCTATGTGACGGGCTGTGTGCTCTTCATCCTCACCATGGTCATCATCATCCTTTGTCGTATGCGTATGAACACGCAGAAGACGCTCCCCACCCCACCTGTGCAAAAACTGTCCAAATTCCCTCTCAAGAGACAGGTAACAGAAAGTAGATACAAGATTTGAAAAATCTGTTTTTTTCTCTCTCTTTCTTAATCAGTCTTAATCAGTGTCTACTCCCGCATACAGCATGACATTATTATGGATGCTTGAAAGCTCTAAGACCCTTTAAAGTTTTCTTTCTATGTTGATAAGTTGGGCTGTTCATAGAGAATGGCTTCTTTCTTTTAATTACATAGTGATTATGCTTTAGGTACATCAGTCACATACAAATTTTAATCAGTTTACCAATCAGTTTACCAACTGTACATTTTAAATATATATATATATATATATATATATGTATATATTCTAAAGGAATAACTGGCCTCAAAACACACATGGCATAAAGCCTAAAAAAACCTTAAAAAATGTATGGGTTCTTTAGCACTCAAACTGAGTAAAACTGTTGTAGTTTGTGCAGTATATTGGTGCTATTTGTGTGTGTACACAGCAGAGGAAGGGATGTCATAGATCAAATGTGGAAATGGAATATTCACACTCTTCACTGACTGCCAGTGTATAGATCACATTTCACTCCTGGTGAAACTTACTCTGTCTCAGTTGTTTTAAACATTTCAAATCGCAGCAGCTGCAGCTGAACTGACACACACACGATTCCTCTCATTCTGTCAGTCTCTGTAATCTTTATCACGTTTTCAATCTCTTCAGACGTGATTTTTTTTCAGGAATCAAAGTCTTGACATTTTTTCATGTCACACTGGAATCCGCTACATAAATGTCTCCTTGTTTTATTTTGCTCATTTTCAAAAGGAGTGCGTTCTGTGGTTTATTTTGTGCATGTATATTTTGAGCGCGGCACTGCTGGTAGTTCTAATTTTAGAAAATATTGAGATATCATTGTCAGACAGTTTGATTTTCCTGCTGGTGCTGACATAGTTTTCTATCATGAAAGACTAGATTTGCATTTGATGAAGAAAATAGCAATGTTTTGTTTTTACTCTTTGATTCTCACATGAGAGCCACTTTGCTGTTGTCACGACACTGAGCACAGGCTTTGTGTGATAATCACACCATGTTTACATAGTTATAGACAGCTATATAAATACATATTGTGATTACAAAGTACAAATACATTTTAAAATATTTTTCACAGTTTAATTTGTGAATATATGATATATGGTGTCATCACTGTCAGTATGGTAGATCACTGGTAGATTTCCAAACTGAAATATCGAATTTCAGTGGTTGGAGATTTTATTGCGTAATATTGTGAATGAGAAAATGAAAAAAAAGGAAGATGAGCAACAGGTGCACTGCTCACAAACATCCTTTAGGATACAAAAGAACTCCAGATAACAGCTGTTTGTGTAAAAAGCTGCCTTACACAGTCTTGTCCTTCATTACATGGAGATCTGACAGCTACAAACCCATCTCTCTCTCTCACTCTCTTTCTCTCTCTCTCTCTCTGAGGAACAGCATGTATCTGTCTGTAGCACAACACTTGAGAGTAGATGTTCTTCCTAAAATAGCTATATTTATTTCTTCTTGATTCTTTGCTGTGATCTTTTCTGTTCCATCCCCCCCCTCTCTCTCTCTCTCTCTCTCTCTCTTTCTATCTCTCTTATACACTATTGCTTTTGCTGTAACACTGGGTCTCTGTCTTTTGTCTTGCAGAGACAATAACATGCTCTCTTTATTCTTTACCCAAGCAGGTGTCCTTGGAATCAAACTCTTCCATGAATTCAAACACCCCATTGGTCAGGATTGCACGCTTGTCATCCAGCGATGGACCAATGCTGCCCAATGTTTCTGAGCTGGAACTGCCCTCTGACCCCAAATGGGAGTTTCCTCGTACAAAGTAGGTCAAAATAATGCGAACACCAATCTGATGTCAATATTTTAATAATCAAACTAAATGTTAGACTGTTTTTTTTGTTTCATGGTAATTGTAAATTTGATTGCAGACTAACACTGGGTAAGCCGCTAGGAGAGGGCTGCTTTGGGCAGGTGGTAATGGCTGAAGCTATTGGGATTGACAAAGAGAAACCCAACAAACCTCTCACTGTTGCTGTCAAGATGCTCAAAGGTATGAGGTGTGAGTGTGTGGAGGATGTTTCATGGTCAATTAACTGAACTTGAATGAATCTCATGAAAACATGTCTAGCTCACATTTCATTAAAGGATAAAAACTTTATGAAAAAATATATTTTGCATAATGAAAATGTCTAAACATCACTATTATCATTAATATTAATAATTTTTGCATTGTGATATTATTTTTAAACATTCTCTGTCTCAGATGACGGCACAGATAAGGATTTGTCAGACCTCGTGTCTGAGATGGAAATGATGAAGATGATTGGAAAACACAAGAACATCATCAACCTGCTGGGAGCATGCACACAAGATGGTCAGTACACACACGTGTTCACACGGCATTAAACATCATATGGACTTACAGTAAGGCTTGGCATTGTTTATCTGACTGAAAGAAACCTGTGTCCATGCAGGTCCTCTGTATGTGCTGGTGGAATATGCTTCTAAAGGGAATCTTAGGGAGTATTTGCGGGCAAGAAGACCTCCTGGGATGGACTACTCATTTGACACCTGCAAGATCCCAAACGAAACTCTGACTTTCAAAGACCTGGTGTCCTGTGCCTATCAAGTTGCCAGGGGAATGGAATACCTGGCCTCCAAGAAGGTGCCATATTTTAATATTGTTTACAAAGTCACAATGTTTATCAAAAGTCTGAGACAGTACTGCTTTTCGAATCTGTGTTTCACCGCCCACATGTATCAGACTTCTACATAAAAGATAACTCTCTGTATGTTTGTGTTGCCAGTGTATCCATAGGGACCTTGCGGCCAGGAATGTTCTGGTAACCGAGGACAATGTAATGAAGATTGCAGACTTCGGCCTAGCTAGAGACGTGCACAATATTGACTACTACAAGAAGACCACCAACGTAAGTCCGCACTGATTATCAATCTCACAATACTTGAAGGATAGGGCTCCTGGGTGGCATCGGACCAAAGCAGACAGATTGTGGTTGCATATCATAATTTAAATGTCCAGTTTGTAGGTGCTGAATAATTCTGCGCTGAATTTAGTAACTTTTGAAGGAAGATTTATGAGTTGGCTGTCATAAATGAATTGATTGTTGAATTAAACTTTGAGTCAGTAATGAAAGCATGGGAGTATTGGCGCCAGCTGTTCAGGCACTCATTCAGAGAGCACATTACCTGTTGAATCTGTTCTTTTAATTAACTTATAAATAAGGTGTTGTTTGATTTGTGTAGTGTTTTATGTAAACCTATGCACATTAACATATCGAGTTTGATGCTATCTTCCTAATTGACACCCTTTGTTTCTGTAGTGTGGCACACTTTTCAAGTGGCCTGACTTTAACCACCTTAGTATAGCTTGTAGCTTGGTGTAGCTTGTAGCTTAAAAAGATACAGTTTTGAATACCGAAAACAATTTTTAGAGTACAGCAGATGGCACATGACCTTAAAAGTAAGGTGTTATGACTGTGGTGTTGGATATGGGGTGTGGTTGGTGAACTATGTAGGTATTTGATGGGACAGTTAGAGATTAGAGAGCATTGAGGAGTGGAATGCTGTTGGGTTTTTACTGATGTGGACCATTGAAGTGTATTTGCATTGGATAGGACAGTAGAAGATTAAGCTACAGGCCTGTTGACGTTCTATGTGTCCTGTTGGTTCAGCACTATTGTTGTTCTAACTGATCTGTATCTTTTAGGGTCGTCTGCCCGTCAAATGGATGGCACCAGAAGCACTGTTCGACCGCGTCTACACGCACCAGAGTGATGTGTGAGTTTACATTGCCATTGTCACTCCATCTTTTCACTTCTTCATGCCATCTGTTCATGTAGTTCATCAAGGGGTAAAGGAATGCAAGGGAAATGTACGATAGCATCAAAGACAGCTGAGTGAATGTGTGTGTGTGTTAGTGCATTACTATCTTTCCATAGACCAAACACACATTTGTGACATATATACTTGTACCTGCAGCTGTAATTTCTAATATATTTAAATACATTTTAATAACAGTTCGGCTGAGACAGCGGTAATAGAATAATAGGCCACTGCCTATAGGCCGTATTTATGCAATGATATATGAGTCAATAAGCCCTTAATTCAGTTGATCTGTTTTGTGTATGTATATGTGTGCAACTTTGTGGGAGCACCATGCTGATGTCCGTAAATGAGATCTGACTCTGACACAAACCTAATGAACGGATAGTGATATAATGATGAGCCAATTATTCAGCCCCCATAAAGCATCGAACCATGTGTGTGTTTGGCCGGGTAACATTAGCTGGCTCATAGCTCCTGTTGTCTCTTAGCGTAGCTAATTTGATTAGCACTGCTCAGTGGTGGCGTGGGAGGAATGGGTCCAAACAAAAGAGCCCTGAGTTAACAGCACAGCTTGTGATAACACACACCCACATATACATATGTGCGCGCGCACTAGCTCTTTCTGGTGTAATAGCCTCGTGTCTCATATCACAGATATAAGCTTCAGTGAGAACCAACAAAACTGCTCTCTCTCATCTGCCAAGTATCAACACCCCAGAGAGAGACAGGAAGAGCGAGACAGATAGAGATAAAGTGGGCGAAAAAGGGATCAACTGAGTGTTGTTGCTGCACACTGAATTATTTTGAGCACAGCCGAAATATGTATCAGTTTTACAGATCTGCTCACATTCCTTCTGATTGCCGTCCCATATTTGCTCTGACTGTTGCCTTCTCTTGTGTCTCAGGTGGTCTTATGGGGTGTTGTTGTGGGAGATTTTCACCCTGGGCGGCTCACCCTATCCAGGTATCCCTGTGGAGGAGCTTTTTAAACTGCTGAAGGAAGGCCATCGAATGGACAAACCCGCCAACTGCACTCATGAACTGTACGCCCATGATTTTCTCTTAGAATCTTCTTGTAATGAAGCCTAAAATGAGTACATTGTCAAACAGTGTATGACTCATGTATTGAATTGCATAGGTCATGGACAACAGGACAGCACACAATGTTTTTATATGATTAGAAAACAATTCAGAGGGACAAATATTACATACATGACAGTTTTTAATGTGCATTTGTTCTTTTTGATCATGTGATCTGCGCAGGTACATGATAATGCGAGAGTGTTGGCATGCTGTTCCTTCTCAAAGACCCACCTTCAGGCAGCTTGTGGAGGATCATGACAGAGTTCTTTCCATGACTTCCACTGATGTAAGATCTTTCGTGTCATCTAACCAAATACCTCAACTATACACTAAACCATTGCACCCAGTTCTAGCGTGTGACTGTGTGCATGTGTTTGCTTTAGGAATATCTGGACTTGTCAGTACCATTCGAGCAGTACTCACCTACCTGTCCAGATTCCAACAGCACCTGTTCATCCGGTGATGACTCAGTGTTTGCACACGATCCCTTACCTGACGAGCCCTGCCTCCCCAAACATCACCACAGCAATGGGGTCATACGAACATAGACACCCATGAAAAAAGTGCTTTGGAGAAAGACTTGGGACTTTTCTGATCATTCTGCGATTGATTGTAGCAGATATGGCTCTTAGGACAGTGTGGATCTCATGAAATGTTGAACAAACAGCTTCGAACTTTCAGCTGTTTGTGAGGGATAGATCGTACTCCTCACCTCCAACAACATCTTTTCTTCCAAACCGTTATTCAGCTTTTTGTCTTTGAAAAGAGAATTCCTATTTTTGTATTCGGCCAGTTTTGTTTTCCCTTTTACACTACACAGTCAAGAAGGGTCAAACCATTCCGTGCCTACCGAAACCCAAACAACAAACGCAACAACAAACAAACAAAATGAATGAACAAACACTGTGTTGCTGCGTAACGGTGACTGAATCATCCTGTCATATGTGTGAATTTTCTCTGAGATGACGTAGACAGGAAGTAATTTTACAGCAATATCTGACTGGAGTGAGAATTAAACCAATGGCCAGTTTCTGCTCTCCACTCCATTGTTTTCTCACAAAGAACTTTTTCATCCATTTTTAATATGGAAAAGATGAGAAAAGAGAGTGAAATATGTCTCCAGGATGTGAGATTCGATTAGAAGAAATATAACTGTGTTTTGTATGTATCTAAAAAAGATTTATTGTAAATATATAGATATAAATATGTATCATATTGCAGTCAGTAGCAGTGTATGTTTAAAAAAAATCATGAAATGACATTTAAAGAATAATGCATTGCAAGTGAGCATACACTGTTGAGATCATGTAAACATTTAATCTTAAAAAGCAAAACAAAAGTTTTATTTGAATTAACATGTATATTTGTAAAGCTATTTATAGACATAAGGTTTTTTAAAGGGGTTTAAGGTCTAAAATTACAGTCTGGGTTTTGGTACTGTAAACAAAGTAGGGTTTTTTGAGATTTAAATTTTTGTAAGTTATTGACTACAGAAGTGCACGATTTTTCAACCAGTGAGTTGTATTTTAATTTTGCTTCGACTTCCATCTCTTAGTTTACGGGGACGAGAATGTATGAAAATCGAATTGGTAAAATCAGGAGAGTATAACAATGAAACAGTTATAGATTCATAAACATCAAATTAGTATGCCAAATGTTGCTTTGCCTATTATCTCAGTATTGAATTTTATTGTAAAAGGACCACAAGTGCTTCTACTCTTGAAGGGGAGAGTGTGCTCCAGTGAGACTCACACTAATAGCACTTTTCATAATTAAACATTTTTGTATATTGTCAAATAACCATGTTTGGGCTTCCATGTTTGGGCGTGCCATTTCTACCCATGTAAACAGATATAGACCGTTCCTCAAAGTATTAATAGTGGCGATCTTCCCTAAAGGATTGGCACTGTGGTCCTTTCATCAAGCTGTATGATATGAAGGAATGCTGTGTGAACCATGGCATACATTTTAATAGTAACAGATATATGGTGAAACCATAGTAAGAAAGTTTGTGTTAAGAATGCTCTTAATTGCTCTTTTGCTTACAATGAAAGCGTATAATGTTTCTGAGGTAATCCTCTGGGTTGGTGTGTTTGCAAAGTGCCAAAATCTTCAACTTCCTCTCTGCTCTGAGTTGTATGTTAATGAGTACAGAACCTTTATTGCTATTCAATTCTAGCGTGCATGGCTGTCAGATGAGTGTCTCTAGCTTCACAAATCTAAGCAAAGCATTCTGGGATAGCTTGGTCATGTCTCAGGGTGTTTTAAGACAATTGCATTCAAGCAGAAAGCTGGCAATAATATATAATGGGGAGAAAGGGAGACAGCAGGATAACTCACTTGCTGCTAAAATACGAAAACTGTAGATTTGATAAGAGATGACTGTAAAAGTGCAGAGTGAAGCAGAGTGTTTCCCTCCTCCTGCAAACCATTGAATTTTTGTACTTGTTAAGTGCCTGAGGGAGAATTAAGAGGCTGAATATTGCTACACATGGTCTGAATGTACAGTCACATTAATTATAAGCAGGGTGTTAAAAATATAAACTGAATATTTGTAAGGCACTTCGTTACCTTAATTCTCAGATTGGATTTTCATACATGTGGATGATATTGTTCTGTCATTTCCTTTTTAAGCTGAGGGACATCATGTTCTCTAAGGGGCCGATCGCACAGTATGCGTTCATGCATTCAGAAACAGAATACAAGAGAATAAAGCTGTCTCAAGACGTGTTTAAGTTAACCTTCTTTTAAACTGATGCAGTGTCAAAAACATGAAGCTCATGCCACGAGCCGCTGAATAGCAAAGACATCTAGTGCATGTTTACATAGAGAAACTATGATAAATGTGCAAACGGATGTGAGAACAAACCCTATGTGAAAAGGCCTTAAAGATACAGTGTTTTGAGTGTTTTGCTGTTTGTCCATTATGTGTGGAGTTAATTGTTTACTGTCTGTTGTGGGGCGGAAGACCAAGTGCTCAGTCTTTGGTTCCTCTTTGTACAACCTGTAACCTCTGGCTCACCTCTAGATGCTCTCTGCATCCTCTGCTCTACTACTGATAGCCCTTTGCATTGTTTAAACATATCAAACAGTGTTGCTGATCCTTATCCCTCCTAAACAAAAACAACATTATTTATTTCTTTGTATTTATGTTTTATTTTTTTTATTTTTTTATTCCTTCTATACAAATCTGTTTATTTTCATGACCTTTTTTTAAAGGACAGCATTCCTCGATGCTTTTGTATTTTAGAATGGAGGCAGAGCCAAGATGTGTTTAGGGGTTAAAGAAAGTTTTCTTTAGTGTTTACATAAACTTACGAACAGGCAAGAATTGTTTTTTTCCGGCACTTTTAAAGTGGCTGTTTAATTAGCAATACTGGTCTGATGTCACCTCTTTACACACATTTATTCTTTTCCTCTTAAGCTCTATTTGATAGTGCCATTCAGCTCTTATTAGAATTAAGACATTAAGTTATAGATTTAAATTTGCAGATGATTGTTATATGTTGAGTAGATTTATCTAGATGTGTTTTCGTGTTTTAATAGGGATGACAGCTTCCGCACAGTGTTTTCTTACAGAAGAACTGCGTTGCATTCCAGGTAGATTTTTTCTTTATGCAGTGAGGTCATTTCTTTGCAGAATTAAAGCACCAGTGACATTAAGCCTTCATCTGCATCCCTCTCTGTTTAACAAAAGAATGAAAGTTGACTAACAGTGTTTCAGTGTTTTGTTTTTCATTATTTTTCCATATCGCTGTATCTCTGGAACATTCCGTTCTGTTTCAGTTGTGCCCCTTACGAGCTGTTAAACCTCATTACACTCTATCAGTCTGTGCCTGACGGATTTATGCTGTCGATCAAAATGTTTTCAATAAACACAACAAAATGAGTGCTCGCTTGACATGCTCTCCTGACATATTTGAATACCCGCTGTGTTCAGTAGTTCAAATGTATTTTGCCGGCATTAAGTAATTATCACGAATTTCAGATTTCAGATTTAAATTAAATTGTTACTGTAAGATAAACGCATAATGAAAATGCATAAAATAAAAATCTGTACAGGCTTTATCGCTAAATAACCTGGACATGGGTTTGTATCACCCTAAAGGTGTTTATTTTGTGATAATGACTAGTGGGTTGTACATTATCTCGCTTATTAAATAGATGCCAAAACAAAATGACATGGAATATCAGAGTTAATTTAATGAATTAGAATAAAGTTTCAGCTGTGATAATTCATTCAGTTCATTGCAAAACAATGCATCTAGCAGCACTGCAACATTACAATATAATTTAATTTATATATAATATATAATTTATATATTGTAACTAATCTACAATCCTAATCTACAAGTTACTTTTTCTATAGACTTAACTAAAACTTAGTTATGTATCATGGTTCTACTGTAAGTTCTATGTATTTTCTGTGTTCATCCGCCTCTGTGTCCCTGACTGGTTCATGGTTTATCGGAGCAACATTTTCATTTTCCTTAAAGACAACATCTGATATCTGTGAAAGCTGTTATGCTTATCATAAATATTGTAATAAATACTGAAGTCCTTGGTAAAATGCCACCAATAAGCTATTCTAAGTTAACCACAGGCTAACTGTACATGACTCTAGCATAATGTACAGCAATTACCACAAAACCTTTAAAGTTCTAAAAGAAGAAAAACTGCAAAGAACTGCATTTGGACTGTGAGTGTTTGTTTGCACGACTCCTGTAGGTTCTTCAGACTCAAACATGTCCTGATGGGGAACATCCTGTATTCCTGAGGCACTTCCCCAGAGGTCTAAAGAAACTCATTCACTCAGAGTTTATATATGTGTGTGTGCGCACGCTTGTGTGCATGGACGTAACTTTGCAGCTGAAGAGGTCCTTTCACAAATGTGTATAAGCTGTGCTTGTGAGAGCCAATTCTAAATTGGTGTGTCTGATTCTGGGCTGTGTTTGCTAAGGGGGAGGCTTTGAAAACCTCATTTCTTTGCACCTCTTATTTAATTCACTCTCCCACTCTTTCAGGGTTGATGTCTGCCATAGGCCTCTATTTCTCTCATTTGGCTTCATGTCATTTATTTCTGTCCCCGTATTAGCAGGTTGTCCCACTGGGCTGAAGTCTGTGCATAATTACTTGCACAGTTCATTGGAAACCAGTCACTTTATATTTGATTCAGACTCAATAGCAATTTGAGTCAATAGCATGTGTCAAATATGGAATATTTACGTAGTGCAATTTGTGTAATTTAAAGCACTTTGCAAACTTTTTGGTTTTATTTCTAAATAATTAGTTTTGCTAAAGACAACTTCAATGAGAACATCTGTTTATTTTCAGATGTGTAATGTGTTTGGTCACGCAATTGGCACTAGTGATGCTGAAGTAATTTTAAAGAGTGCTAAGGAAACTTAATAAAATTCATTTTTAGATTTTTAGAAAATCTTTTTACTGTTCCCTTAGTTTACAATACACTGACAATAGATGCCTATGGGGCTTCAGTATCAGAGGGTTTTATAAGCACTAATATGAAGCTTGCATGTCTGTTAAAGCATTTACATTACTTATCTAGGTAAATGATCCTGGTGTGTAATTCAACATGGGTTGAGTTTAGCCCCTATGTAAAAACTGTTTTTATAAAAGGTTACGCTTTGCCATTTCCCGGTATCTATGAGTGGCTAAAGTTACCAGGTTTACCACAATTGCGTGGTGACAATATGCTTGGTAAGTTATTGTTAGTAATGCTATCCACAAAGCCAATGTTGACAAAGTATTTTAATTAACCTAAAATAATTATAGAAATAAATCAGTCTGGTGAGGTTGATAAGTCTCGGAAGGTTATGGCCAGCATGTAGCGCTTTAGAATATTACTAATGCAAAAAGTATGTGTTTGTTAGAGGAGATTATAGACCACAAGACAACAGTGGGCACCTGGTTGCCCACACTGCAACATTTTTACTATGACTGGATTCCTAAGTGCTTTGTGTGTGTGTGTGGTATGCATAGTTTACATAGACAAAATACCAGATTACTCACCTAATATACAATGTATATTAGGGGTATACAATGTATATGGGATGTATTTAAGAACATAGTCCATGAAGAAATACATATTTTCTGAACTCAAAACTTTCTTCTTACCCCAGAAAGACCAACCTTTGAAATTTAAGAAAAAATGTCTTGTTCTAAAACCCTTGAACTTCTGATATCAGAAATCTGAAATATTAATACATATCCAGCAATGGCAATCCAGTTCGGCAGACTGGCCTGCCTGTTTAAACAAACTGTTATTAAAGGATGATGCAGTTAGAAACTTTATTAAAGGCAACAGCAAACCCACAGTCGCCATTCTTACTCATTTTACACACAACACAACGCAAACAGTCCATTAACATAGAAGCCTGAATGGTACAACAGCTAAGAAATGGTCTGTTTAATTTCAAGGGTCAGAGAAATGATGGAAAATGGTCATGAGACACTAAATTATGACTATTTTTGGCACAGATTATTTTTACTAAAATTATATATGGCCCACACAAGATCAACCACAGGGGAAAAATACAGTTCTAAAAAAATGATATTTGACCCCCTAAATAATACCTCAATTAAGTTTGAAAAAAACACAAAAGCCATAATATCCCTGTAACTATGACTTCCGAGTTGTGTAGGGATGATTATGGTTCCCTGTATCCAGCATTGGTTTGAGTCCTCAGGCAACGCTATTTTTCTGACCAACGAGACTCCAAAATGGCCCAGTGCATAAACACTGACTTTTAAAACAGAGAGAGCAGGAAATGCCCTCCCGACTTAATTCACATGATCTTTTTACATGTGTGTTTGCTGGACCCATGTTGGGCCAAACCGTTCCATAATTGTTGTTGGTCGAGTGTGTAGCACAGCACCATGGCATGAAGCGTGCTCTAATGCACACATGTGCGCACACTCATTGAGTGGTCTGAAGTATGCAATAACCAGAAGAGTTTGGGGAGGCCTGAGCATAATTAATACCTTCGATGTGGTTATAGAAAAGGCGGAGCCACAGACTTTATTTTTTGCTAAATTTAATTAAATAAAAACATGTTTTATGTGCATGTGTGTTTCTGGCTGGCACTACACTCTGACCAGACAAGCTGTTTACCGTTAGTCTGTGGCGTTGGATGGCAGAGCAGCGAAATTTTTCAGCCCCTATTAAAAAGCCACTGCAGACACCAGCGCCTATGACGCACGCAGCGAAAGCACGAGAAGGGGGAGAGCGACGAGGCGGACAGAAAGATTTTTAAAAAAGCGAGAGGGAGAGGTTGAGGGATGAGGAATGTGTCAAACGTAGCGTCAGCATCGAGGCACTTCTGACGAATGGCTGAACTCCAGTGTGAAGCTGGGGGGAGGGGGAGGGACTCCCTGCTATAATAACAGAAGAGTGTTTACAGTGACCCGCCACGATGTGCTTCACCAAGCTGATCAAGTGTGAATGCCAGCACAGCAGAATGTGAACTCTGTGTTCTGAACAGTTAAGGATGAGTAAGGCACTTAAGAAAACTGTTCCACGCAGTGTAGGTGGAATACAGTCCAACTTATTACCTTTATGATGTGTGTGTGTGGTGGAGGAGGACGGTTTTAGAGATTGATTTAGGATGGATAAATAATAAGGTTTTGAATATAGGAAGTAAAGAGTTTTTCAAAAGTCATACTCATTTTGATTATTTTTGTTTCTGCCCTTTGACTGTGGAGGTTTTGTGGCAGCATTTTTGGCATCCTGAAATCTCTCATATTCCAGATGTTTCCACAGAAAGATGCATTCTGTGTGAGAGCTTTTGGCTTCATGCACAAGCTTTGGAACACGATACCAAAATGTTTTAAGAAAACAGGCACAGCAGACACTTTCAAAGACCCTCTTAAATGTACCTTTCTTTATGCTTGTCTTCAGAAGAATGTTCTGGCTCAAATACAACTTAAGCTCTAACGCCAGCATCTGTGGCATGCAGTTGATTACACCATGAAAAATAATTGGGACTTGTCCCTCAGTTTGTGAAAAAGCGTGCGTACAGTAAACCGGTTACAATGGAAATCTGAGGGTTTAAAAGCAGACATGAATTTCGTATACCTGGTATAGCACTTAGACTTATTGTTTATTATTTATTATTTAATCTCGTCTAAAGTTATGGAGCTTTTGGTTTTTTGCCACAGTTGCCTTTGGCCTGCTTACTAGGGGTCTACAGACATTGTT
This sequence comes from Botia kubotai, assembly GCA_036877585.1. Taxonomy (NCBI): domain Eukaryota; kingdom Metazoa; phylum Chordata; class Actinopteri; order Cypriniformes; family Botiidae; genus Botia; species Botia kubotai. The sequence continues at coordinate 35,775 of JAZGTI010002294.1, forward strand.
TTTTTAATGTAACTTTAAATGGAATTCTCAATAAGGACTTTATTATACACAAATAGTTACAGTACATCACATGCTTTTTGTTGCAAATATCACAGAAAACATTGCTGTATTTACTGACTGTATTTACAGTCATGGTATTAATGAAAAATGTATCTTTACACAGATAAGGGCAACAAGTCACACAATCCCCTTACTAACATATGTAATGTTTAAAAGTTAAGTTGACCTGATAATATATATTTAAATGGCCTAAATTTGTATCTTTATAAAAAAATACTTTCCATGGTTTTTGGGATTAAAAACGTTTCTTTCCTTGTCTGTTTACTACATATCTGGTTTGAAAATTGTTCTACAGACAAAGTTCAGTGTTACAGTATTCTCATATTGTGAAATCTGAGATTAGAGTAAATTACTTGCTTAAGTCATGGATCAGTTATGCAGCATTGCAATATCTGTATCTTGGCCTGCACTCATTTGATCCCTGTCAGATACGAGTTCTTAATATATTTTCACTCTTTTTTTACAAGTATTACATGTAAACATTTTGCATCTGAGTTTGCAGCTGTAACACTATTGAATTATTAAAGTTCAACACAGGCACTGTCCCCTACTAAGAAGGAAAAAGGCGTAAAATCTCCAAATGACTGCATGCATGAGTGTGTCTGTGTGTAATTGTGTAAGCTTGTGTGTGAGAGCTCTTCTCCTGCAACTGGACCTTGGAATGTTGTCAGAGTGACGCTGCCAAATCAGCGATTAGTGAGGTTGTGTGAGAGACAGCCGTGGAGAGGAGTGAGGTTTGGGGACAGGTGTTTTCAAATACACACACATATACACACACACAAATCATTGGCTCTTGATCTATTGCATATTGTGGGATGTACAACTTTCCTTTTGGTGTGTATTCCAATTATGTGCAGTAGCAAGCAGAAATTCCTGTCACACGTTGGTCTAATAACACAGTGAAGCTATTATTTTATAATTATTTTAATGTCAGTCTCCAATCACCCTAAACGCTTTACTCTGATGTGTGCAAAGCTGAGCTGCTGACATTTCCCCTCTGATGCCCTACCACAGTAAGCTTAAGTCAGAAGAGTAAGGAGTAAGGAGCTTCAAAGTCCTTTAATATCGCTCATGTTAATTGGTGAGAAGGTTCGTCCATAACCACGTGGCCCCCCAGGGGTGTTTTCTAAAAGAGCCAAGGGGAAAATATTTGACAGTGCAGTAATAACAAACATTACAGTATGAGACCCAAAAGACAATTGTATAAAGCACTACACATGTTTAATCCTAAATACTAAATATTTAAGTAATATGAAATATATATATATACATATATATACAGTATATATATGTATGTGTGTGTGTGTGTGCTATTGGTTGTGTGTTGATAGTCTTAAATGGCAAGCTTGTTTAATATACCTTTCATCATCTGTAAGTATTAAACAGTTTGGACATATC
>JAZGTI010002295.1:0-23967 GCA_036877585.1 Botia kubotai
TGCACACGTTCAGTCGGCGCATATAAACAAATGACAGAACTGACAAAGTGCCATCAGATAAGAAGATTGCGGAAGTGTGAAGTCGGTTGTACAATATATGAAAATGAAAATGAAATTAAAGCCATTGTAACTTAAAAGGTAATCTGCTCTACAAGCTGAGGTAAGATCTGGAGTTGTGAAAAACATTTTGGCAGTTTTGGATTATTACATCAATCCGTAAGTGTCGCATGTTACCAACAGGCTATATTATAGCCCTTGTTTTATAGAAGACATAGGTAGACAGTCATTTTCTAAGTTAAGGCTACGTTACTCTGCGTCATTGTATACGTAAATAATTAAATTAATTGGAAATGTATTATATCCTAAAAAGGTTTAATACTGAATAGCAGTTCACGGGCTACAACAACATGCTTTTATGTCTTCTTTATAGTGTGACGATTCATTAGTTCGTGTTTGGCAACAGTTTTCTAACACAATGGGCAGTCGAGTGGATGATGTTATGCGCCTTTGCTGTGAAATATCAGCAGACAAAAAGATAAAAGCAGCATTCAAGAACTCCGCAAAAGGAGCCGCAGTAGCTGGTGGTGGTGCTTTTGTAGGGGGTGTAGTTGGTGGCCCCATCGGTATAGCGGTTGGTAGGTCTTTTCATCTTATCAAGTGCTACATTTGTTATTAATATTCTCTTTAAAATTGTTTCTCAGCCACAGTTATAACTGTAAATGCAAAGCACTTATTTAAAACAGGTATGCTTTTATCTTACTAGGTGGTGCTTTAGGGGGTGCCCTGGGAAGATGGATGACAAGCGGCCAATTCAAACCTCTTCCTGAGATCATCATTGAGCTGCCTCCTACACAGCGGGAGAAGCTGTACTCTGATGTCGTGACAGCGTTGGGTACAATTAAATGGAATGACAGCGCTAACCTCATTGCCCTGGTTAAAGGGAACGCCTCTCTTCGTGAGCAAGTGCTTGCTGCTATCGTCACTTATTTCTCCAAAGGGCTCGGGGCTGCAGTGCAGTATGGATATTGACCACTAGAGGGTCACCAGTTTTCATATTAATTCCTAAAATGTCATTTCATTAAGGGGTTTTCCGGTTTATCTACTGACTTGAGCTGTGTTATGACATTATTATTTAGTAGAAGAGAGCTAAGCTCACAGGTGTTTATGTATACATATTTCATGATCTTTTCAGGTCAAACTGTTGGCAGGGGAGACAAAGTATGGTTTAAACGTTGTTCTAGTCCGAGTACTCAGGGACAAGCTACAATAACCACGTTTAAATACAACACGTTTACACTTTTCTATCTATATGTTTATTCATGTCAGCATAACTATGTGAACTGACCATACGTTTATACAATATTTAAATAAATGCAAACAATTGTATAAAGTTGTATAGCTGTTGTATAAACTTTATAAATGTATAAAGGTCCTAGCTGTTGTTGCAAAGATATATTCTGCATTAATGCACTGCACACGGTTTATCCTAGTTTTATGAAACGTATACCGTAAACTTACAATAGTAAACACACACACACACACACACACACACACACACACACACACACACACACACACACACACACTAGCCGAAAAGAAAGCGGAAGTGTGATGTCACTACAAATTCCTCCAATGACAAACTTATTTCACTGCACGTCAATCTGAAAGTACTGTAGCGAACTTTAACAGAAAAAACAACAGTGGGGTAAAGCCTTTTTTTAAAATAAAGTCACGTTGTAGTTTATAATATCAATAACTGTGTTATGTATGATATAAGCTCTATGGGAATAGATGAATTTAGTTTTAATTACGCTAGCTCTAGGTAAACAGTGTTGTATGGTTCGATGATTCAACGTTCTTCTGCCGTATTTTTAGGTCTCATAGACTGTTTGTGTACGTTTTCCATATTATTTGCATTCCTATTGGCATTGTTGCTTCTTTCAGCTTGGGATTTAACAACAGGTCACAATGAACAGTCAAATAAACGATGTAATGGGACTTTGCTGTAAGATATCAGAACACAGGAAAATTAAAGCAACAGTGCAGAATTCTGCGAAAGGAGCGGCTGCAGCTGGAGGAGGGGCTTTTATGGGGGGTATGTTTGGAGGTCCACCCGGTATATTTCTTGGTATGTTTATTATTTTAATTTATTGGAATCTTGAAGTACATTTAGTTTGTGTGTGTGCAGTACACTTTCTAACCACAAAGTGGCGCTATAATGTCAAGTTAAGTTGTGCATGCTAGTAGAAAAACAACATTACAGGTAAAGTACCATATATAAATTGTACACACACACACACACACACACACACACAATTATTTAATTTTTGTGGAATGTAAAGTTAATTGAATGAACTTAAGGCTGTGAAACTAGTCATGAAAACATTTTGACTTGAGTCATACATTTGTCGTTAAACAACATGTCCCTACTTATCACTGGTATGTTCCTATTAATCTCCTATTATCATATTTAGGTGCTGCTGTAGGTGGTGCACTGGGATGGTGGATGACCAGAGGTAAATTCCTGCCTCTTCAACAGATCATAATTGAGTTGCCTCCTCAACAGAAGAAGAAACTGTACTCTGATGTCATGGCAGTATTGGGCAACCTGGACTGGGTTGACCTTGCTCAACTAATTCTTCTAGTCATGGGAAATTCCTCTCTGCAGATGCGTGTACTTAGCACTATACTCACTTTTGCCACAAAAGAGCTTGGAGCCAAAGTACAGTATGACGTCTGAGATATTAGGGGATAAATGTTTACCTGCTTAGTTTAATCTACGTTTGCCTGTATTTTTCTAAGACATACTTAAATAACTTTTATATATGAATTTCTAAAGGTTATCGTTGTGTTGAAGTCATGAGTGTAATCAAGTGCTCTTAACAGCATTCATTTTATTGCTACAGCCATCTACACCCTGTAAAGATCAGAAACAGAACAACAGAAAATATATTTGCCAGGTGAAAACAAATATTAGTGTATATGAGTGTAAAGAAGACTGTAACTGTGTAGTTGTACAGTTTTACAAAACTGTATTAACTTGTGTGTGTTAAAGTGAAGGTGGCTGTATAACATCTGTTGCTTTCCAAAGAAAAGGGCAGCTACTTCCTCATGTTCAGTTGCGCATACATGTTTGTCCCCTGAATGAGGCAACGCTACTGTGTGCTGTCACTGAACCTGAAAAGAAAGGCCAGTAAAGCCTACATTTTGAACAAACTGCATAACCCCTTCGAAAGTTGTCGCTTTCCTGTAGCTCAGTGGTTAGAGCATGGTGTTAACAATGCCAAGGTCATGGGTTCGAGCCCAGGGATTGCACCTACTTAATGTATAGTGATCAATGACTATAATGCAATGTAAGTCGCTTTGGATAAAAGCGTCTGCCAAATGCATAAATGTAAAATGTAAATGTAAAAATGTTAAGGTTAAACAAGTTTTTTCAACAGAAGAAAAATATGAATCCCAAAAGTATCATTTAAAAATGTCTGTTTGATGCAATCAATTTTTTAATTTTTCAGAAATTTGATCAAAGTACCTTAGAAACGTATTTACAATTCCTGCAGAAAAGCAAAGTTACTCAATGTTACACATAGTAACTAGGTTACGGCCTGGAAATGTTGCTGTTTCGTGGCTATTGTGGCTCATGTAATCAGCAGGATGACACAAATATGGGTTGAAAAATGATGATGTTATGATTATGATTTGAACTACACTACATTACAGCAATCTCTTTTTAAACCAATTCAGTGAAAATAGACACTTTTCAGAATGTAAAAGAGTTAAACGGAGTTAAAATTTGAGTTAAACTGTTGAATTTTTGAGATTTCTTCCCAATTTCTATTAAAAATCCAAATTAATATTTTGAAAAGTGTCAACTTTTTTTTAAAATTCATCAACTGAATTTGAAATTCTGAATTCAAAAATGTTGTATTTATTAGGTAAGCCTCTTGAGTTTTTATGCTCTTCCTGCACTGTATATAAATTGTATTTGTCATTTGTATTCACTTTTAAACTGTAAAGATTAAATTACATTTAAGTACATACAGCTTTGTTGACTTAAATTAGTTTAGCATATTAGTAGCCTGAATTATATAATAAAAACACCAAAAACGTTCATAATAATACAAGTTTATTGTCTTTTTTTAAAGTACACATTACATTCTGGTCATCTGTCCAGGGTGTTTCCCTGGCCTATGATAGCTGAGATAAGATCCAGCACTTGACTGTAGTAGGGATGAGCATTATAGAGAATGAATGGATATTTTACATATTTACATTTTCTTTTAATACTGCCAGGTAAGTAATACTATACATGAGTTGATATACAATAAAATTACAGTGTGATATAAAAAACAAATAACTACAAAAACAGCAGTGCAAAATACATGTAGGAGAAGTGACTCCTAATTGTTGTAATATTTCTGTGTACCTGTTGTGTGGACTGGTGCAATACACGATCAGTTCCAGCACAGTTCATAGGTACACACTGTCACACCACTGTTCAGCACACGAGGAGGCATCATGTGCTCTGGTTTAATGTAGCAGTAATGGGAATGTTCTTGCTGGCTGCTGCAACATTTGGTGGGCACTTGATACACACTCTCCTCTAGCTCTTCTTCACTGGAACTCTCATATTCAGGTTGTGGTGATGAGTCCTCCAGTGAGTTCTTCCAGTTCTTGCTTTTGGCTTCATTGTTTCTCGTCTCTTGTCCATTCTGGTCCTGCAGGTTGCTTGCACAATGTCGGCAGACTTTCACTGGCTTTGGGGAGATGGTGGGTAGCAAGGCCCTGTTCTTTGAGCAGGCTTTGCATACTATAAAGCCACACATACGGCAGTGGTGCTTCCGATAAACAAAGCTGAAGTGTTCAGAGCAGCGCATGCAAATGGCTGAGGCAACATCTGGAATCCAGGTAGCAGCAAAGTTCCTCTTGGCTGTGCTGTCAATAGGAAGGCCCTTACTCTGCAAGAGCAGGGTCCTGTACTGCTCAATGTGCCCCATCCACGCCTGCTTCTCCTCAGGCGAAGCCGCCGCCACGTAAAAGGACTTGCGTGGTGTACGGATCAGCCACTGGTTGGCCATGGCCACGCCATCTTCCAAATCTTCCTGCTGCACCTCATCCAGAGGAATAATCTGCTGATTTTTATTCCAGCGGCCACGCACCATGACACTGCCATAGACCAAGATGTCATTGAAGAGGAAGAACATTTTGGGTTTGGGTCCACGTCTGCAAAACTTCAACAAGCGACCCTCTCCCACTAGAAAACGGCCAGGTATTAGAAGTGTCTTTCCAGTACGACCAAAGCTGTCCTCCACTGCCTGGATTCGCTCGCTGTTCGTTATTGAAAAGTTCAGCTGTTCTGCCATTGGTGAAAACTGTCTATAAAACACATAAGAACAACACAGTTATTTCAATTTCAATTTATTTCAATTACATTTACCTTAATGTAACCAACATTTGTCCTTCAAGTTGGTTTACAAGGCATTTATTGAGTGTGACTTTTTTGGAAGGAAAATAATGAATAAAAAATGTATCTATGTTTAAGTATATATGTACTTTCAAAACCCAAAACGGTGGACATAATAATACATTTAATTCTAAAAGTAACAAAACAAACCTGAATGTGGTGAGATGAGGAATACTACAATACACGTTTTGCGATTCCTTCTGCAAATGTTTCTCTGACTGCATGGTGAAGCAGACTGTTCAACAATTTATACCAGTCTCACAAACGTGTTTTTCCTGTCTGAATGGGGGAAGTTCCAGATCTTTTGAGAAGTGCAAAGCACTGAGAAAACACGTAATCATTTAATAAATGTGTATTCTTCCTTGTAGGTACCTAAATCTGTTGTCTAGAGCAAGACATACAAGACGCAGAATAAAGATTTTTGAACAAATTGTATTTCAGATGAAGTCATCGGGAGCATTCAAGTGAAGAGTCCTGAGGATATAGTTTATAATAAAACTTTTTCCTAAATAAAATTGAAACATAATAACAATGGTGTTGTTTTTGTGATCTTGCACATTGTTTATTTACCTCATATACATATCTTTATTTATCTCAGTTTTTACCTCAACCAATTCATGCAGCATTTTGCTGGAAAAAGCTTGTCAAATCTTGCCTTGCATCAGGTTCAGTTGAGCTGACCTGATCCCATTATCTCTCTTTCCTAATGGCTTTCTATCTTTCTCGTTATGCCATTAAACCTCAAGACAAAAGAAAAACAAATCATGCAACTCCTGTCTTATGAACGAGGACTTACCAGTTGATGTAAAACTTATACCAACCTTATAAAACAAATGAACGCATGTCCACACATGCAGGAGGCTTTTAATAACACATTTATTAACCTTAATGTGAAAATGTTAACGGCAACATTCCCTAATACATTTATATTATCAAGTTGTATCTGTTAACATTAGTTAATAAACTAATAAATACACTAACAGATAAACTAACATGAACAAAGAATTATCAAATGTTGTATAACATTAAAAATATAAAGTTTAAGACAGCTAAAGCATTAAGTAATGTTAATGAATTAATGTTAAGCATTAACTATTAACAAACGGAACATTATTGTAATGGTATCTTCATTGTAAGTTTAACCATACATGAGTCATTCTTAAAGACTTAAATAACATTTACAGATGCAAGCTAAACTGATCTTAACTTAATTGATTATTAAATCATAAACATACACACTGTACACATACAATACACATAGACCTGTGCTGAAGTAAACAACAGCACACCGTAAATTTAAAGTTGTTTATCTGTAGAAAATCAATATGGGCCTCAAACAATGGAAGAAAATCTATTATTGACTTTTCTAAGCAACAGCAGAACTCTGACCCCTAAAATAATGGAAACAGATTTATATCAGACAAGGTGAAAGTCGTGGAAGAACCAGTCAAACAAGTTTACTGTCAGCTTTACAAAACCATAACAAACAACAGGCTTGTCATAAGCACGGCCCTACATTCAATAAACGGTATTGTCTGAAACTTTCTTTAGTTAGAATGAATACAGTTTTTATTAGAATTTAAAATGCGATTTAGGGGAAGTACACATCATTGTGAAGAAACAATGTTTCAACAGCGACTTTCAACAGAGAAACATTTAATGTAAGGCACCTCTTTTCTTAGCCAGATTATTTCACATCAGAATCATGAACAAACTTAATGTTTATTCGCAAGAATGATTTTCCAAAAAAAATTGTGAAGACACTGATGATCTTATTACAGCAAATAATATATAGCTTATTATATGAAGCTTTTTTTTAACTTAGAGTATCATTTGAAGGTGTTGCTGAACTGCTGATAGTGACTGCAATAATAAATATGATGCCCTGTTTTTTTTATAAACCTCAATATGTTACTTAATAGATAATCTATTACCTATTATGGTCATGTAACGGAGAAACTCGTTCTACCTTTTCTAGTAAGGAGGGAAACACCAGAAGACGCACTGACAAGTCACTTAAAAAAGAAGTCAACCCAGTATCATACTGATTTTCATTGAGAAAAAGTTCCTTGTTTAGTAAACAGGTGAGGATTACGCCACATACACAGCTAAAAACCACAGCATGTAGAAGACACTGAATAAATTCCCCTCTGCGTAACTGCTACTGCCCACCTATTTTGTTGGAAAATGTATATCAAATAATTTTCCAATGTAAACATGATCATAACGATAATCCTTGGATTTGTGATATAATCTGACATTAAATGAGCTAAAAAGGCTTTAAAACAGTTCATTATAGGGTTAATTATGTTATATTTGCTTTTCAGTGCTGACTTCTAGTTGAGGTCATTTTGTGTATGGGATATGCTGTCTGGGAGAAAGACAAAATTAAAGTTGAAATTTTTGCTTATATACACATTATGTAGAAGACTCCATAAGCCACAGTTACACAGTTGAGAGAAAAGATAGAGATAAAATTTGAGAGGTCTAGATTTATTTACTTACTCATTCACATCTGAGAGGCCTATAATCATCCCTTTACTTAAGAATCTAATTCATTTATTCAACAGTTATTAAGTCATATTATATCATGGACTCCACATAATGGTTGTCTCAAATCTCTAAACATAAGGTACTGGAGTGTCCTCAGTCTAAAAAATAATTAATCAAAACAAGCATCCACAGTAAAGGAAGAATTGTGGATTGGTTGTCCTCTCTTCATGGTGTTTTCATTACAAATCAATAGTTCCTTTAACTTTAAATTTTTTTGCTGACCGTTCACCGGAGCGCATTTCAAACTTGCTGCCATAGATGTGCGTTACAAAATCACCAATTTCCACACTGAACACACTATTCCTCTTAGGGATGACTAGAGAAAGGAAAAAAATAATCATTATCTAGAAGGAATTTTTAAATTACAGAAGAACACATTTCTACAATGAGCAACATTCTTTTAGATGGTCAAGCATTAATTTTGTTCACAGGCTGCAGTTCCCTCTAGTGGACAGAAACCTGAAATGCCTATTAGAACGGTAACTGTAACACTGTTCTGTATGAAACGCATTCATTTAAATAATCACTTCATAAATATTTTAATTTGATAAATAATAAAAATTCAAGTAGTTTATTCTGTTTAATAGCACACTTTGGAGGGAGACTGTAGAAACAAAAGAAATTTCAGCCATTTATGTCAGGCACGATAACAAAGCAGTAGAATTTGGTTCTCATTTTTTATTGTATAAATATTTATTAAAATATATACCTTTTAGTTTGTCCTCTTTTGTAATAATTTTAAAGATGTGCTTCAGTTCTTGTATCAGAATGCCAGTCAGACCCACATATGAGGGGCATTTCGATCTGACTACTGTAACAGAGAGACAACAGAGAACATGAGGCTATAATTTATGCTAAAAATAATCACCAGTTAATCACTAATCTGGCTATACTGCAAACCAAACATGTGTGCCTTTGTGCACAGATATGCTACATTTGAATGATTTAGTACCTGTTAAGACAGCACCATGAAAATCAGCTTTTAAGAGCTTCTGTTGGATCATCTGTGGGTTGCTGAATTTAAAAAGAAAAAGACATTCATGGCATGTTAATGAAAATAAAATCATATCCAACCAGAGATTCTAAAAGAAACAGTGTCTTACACAACGTGCATCTTACCTTCCTGGTTTCAATCCATTGCATAGATCCACAATGTATTGTTTCCAAAGCTCATGCAGGGGTAAAAAGAGTTCATATCTGCAAACATAACCAAGTATTAGTTTGGTATTATATTATATTATTATATTTATGGTATTGTTTGACTATTACATGGGATACTGTGTTCAATTTTAAGTACTTAATTATACAAAGAGCCATAAATGACTTTAATCCTTTTACCAATAAATAATGTATGATACAGTAAATCTATAGAAGGATAGGGGTAAATGTCAGAGTTGAAATATCGAACACACACTTTTGATGTTCAGGTTTCAGCTGGAATATTTTCAGCTGTCGTCTGTCTTTGGCATTCAGTCCCTTGGCCTTTTTTTTCTTTCCCTTCTTCTTCTGTCTTTTATATTCCAGCACCACCGCCTTGTGCTGCATCATATCCTTAATGGCTGCAGTTCTCATATGCAGTAGGCTGTTCCTCAGGAAAGCATTGGTGAAATCCTCTGCTGTTTTTCCATGCAGAGACTGAAACATTACATAAGTGGCATTGACAAATCATACACATCACTTCAAGACTTAACCCATTTCATGATATCATGCCGTATGCTTAAATATCATTTTAAATTCAAGCGAACGCTAGTTATTGTTAGTCACCTGAACTCCCAAAATAGCCTCTTGTTCTGGTGGAATTTGTGATTGGACAACACCTGGTAAAATGCAAAATGTCGAAATAATGCAGGAAGTTATTTTTGGCAGTTATAGAAATCGGTGTAATTATTAGCTTGACAAATACAGATGTGATGGTTGCAACGTCTTTCATTAACGTTAAAACTGTAAACAGAATGCAGTAATATTAAACCACTATCATACTTACGCTCCATAGCTCAAAACTCACACACGAAGCTACACTACCTTTTTCTACACACGTGCTAAGACAGACAAAGCTGATCACCGATTCATAGATCAGAGCAGAGAAATCGAGCACAGCATCGTCACGACAGCCTTGTAAAGAAATGAATTTGTGAAATGTGAATTTATTCCCAGATTCAATCTATACGAATGATTTATACAGCACATAAAACTAAGTTCTTAGTCCCTATTCACATTCATTGCAGTTTCTTTCTATAGAATGTTAGTTAGTCAGTCTGCCTAACGCCTCTTTTTGTTGTTGTTTTTACGAATGCAATAAAGTCATACAGGGTGAGATGACAGCGTTTGTATTTATTTATTTAGTGTCACAAGAACAAGATGCATTACATAACTGCTGTCGAAAAAATGAACACATATTTACATAAAGTTCAGCACTTTTTAAGCATTACATGTTTTCAACGTTATTTTTGTTCCAAATGGATAAATATTGCTTGAAGTGAAGTGGGTGCACTTGCCCTTTAAGAGTGTGTCGGTTGACTCCGCCCCTTTACTTCATTGGGCTCTTCTGCTCCACCCGGGCAACGTTTGAAAATACAAATGAAGGGAGGAGGCCGAGAGTCAGTTAGCTGCTCTTCTAATTAAATCAAACTTATAGTTTGGGTTTATTCGTCGTTTACTGTAGCCACATTCAAGCTGTAAAACTTCATGATGTCTGACGAGTTTGTTTGCTCAAAGCCAGAGGAGGAGATAAGAGAGGCCGAGGCTGAAAACAGCGTGGAAATAATCATTAAAGTGACCAATGAAGATCCGGTTAATACAAATAATATCGATCAGCAGCTATATGGAGAGACATCAGACCACAACATCAGACCACAACATTCTCGGGTTTCTAAAGGTTTGTACACTACACGAATGCATTTATGATGTTTGCGCAATATGTATACCTGTTAACTTATAGGTCCACTAAACATCTAATGTTTTAAAACTTTTTACTGATCTGTTCATTAACATAAAAGAACCTAGGCTATTACTAGTATTATTAATAATGTATTTTTTATTATTATTAACAAGGTGACGTGTCATTGTTTCCTATAAAAACATGGTCCGTGTAAATATAGTAAGCTAAGCAGGCACTGGCTATATGCGCCACGTTACTCAACGGCCAGTTGTATCTGAAATTGTTTTCAGAGTTATTTCAGACGAAAGAAGCTGACGACGGTGATGATGATGATGATGACGACGACGACAGCGGTACCCATTATCTAAACATGGATGATGGACCTTGTACTAATCTACGCCGAGCAGAAAGGCCCGGAAATGGAGGACTGCCAGACACTTTCCAGACAGATCATCTTCTGTACTATGAGCGATTTAAAGCATATCAAGACTACATGCTTGGTAACAGTTCATATCTTTCAAACACTTGCGAATGGGTTCGAATTAGACATGCCACAATGCTGACTGAGTTATAAACTGATATAGTGCATCTCAGGTTATTAATGATTGAACACACTTAATTGTTTGCTAGGTGACTGTAAAACGTCTGAAGTAGAGGCCTTCACAGCTGAGTACCTTGAGAAGATAGTGGAGCCGTGTGATTGGCAGGCGATATGGCACACTGATGTGTTTGATGTGCTGGTGGAAGTAAGTGTCTTGAAGATAGTAGATTGAGTATCTACTATTAAAACATTAACTGTTAATGATTATAGTGTAGGATCTGTGTAAACAGACTTTAAAAAGACTGAGGGTTGCTGTTGTAGGTTGTTGATGTGGACTGTAAAGAGCTGAAGGCACAGGTGGAGCTGGTGCTACCAATGCAGTGTGAAACCAGAGGCTATGAGCTTACGGAGGAGTCCATGAAGACTTTGCTGGAGGCCACATCTCAGAAAGTGCCTCTTTTGGAGCTCTCTGTGGTCTATGATGAGTCTGGTGACTTTGATCAGACTGCTTTGGCCCTGGAACATCTCAGGTTAGTTCCCCATTACAGGTGCACTACATAAGGTTTTTACGTCTAAAGAATTAATAGTACTTTAGACAGATAAATTCATATAAGATGTCATGTTCACCCTGTCTCTATTGGCATGGAATTCTGCAATGCCACGAAAACCAGAATGTTGTTTTGTGGTGTCTGTACAGTGAACAGCAGATGCGTGTTACATAAAGTTTGATTTAGAAATTTGTTTATGCATAGCCCAGGCACTAAGCCGACATACTAAGCACACCCAGATCGGGGCTTGTGATTCTTAAGGGGTTTCTCTTGTACTGAACTGACTGGTTTTGCAAGTTTTTTTTTTTTCCTGTCACTCTTACTTTACATCTCCTTTCATTACCTCCCTCTCACTGCCCCCCCTCTGTCTCTCTGTTTTGGTCTGTCCACTACATTGTTCATTGTTGCACATACCATTTCTATTTTATCACTGCAGGTTTTTCTATAAGCATATCTGGAGGAAGTGGGATGAGGAAGATGAGGATGATGACTTTGATTACTTTGTACGGTGTGTGGAGCCTCGTCTCAGACTGTAAGTGTCCTCTGCCTGTACAGTAGTCTGTTAGACAGCAACTGTTTGTCATAAAGGGACGCAGACCACCAGGTGGCAGTGTGTACTAACTAATAAATGATTCGATGACAACATTATAAATGGCTTTATAAATAATATGTTAATTACTAATAATGTGTGGAGCCATGATGAAATAGGCTGTAAATATTTGTACTTGTTTTTATTTGCATGGTATTTTTACTTTTAAACTCAAATTGGCACAAACCTGCTTAACATAAAAGATGTCAGATCTACTAAATGCAAAGTTTAATGGCACTTTTTCTTTAATGGAGTATTGTAGCATCGTTCTTAAAGGTATAGTGAAATTTTTTTTAACATAAAAAAAATTGTAATCTTAAGCCATTGGTTGAACCGATGTTGTTATGCCAACCCAATCGGATCACTCGAACGAACACATTCCAAATTCGTTCGGTGCCGCTAGCAAGCAGATGCTGTTCTCACACTTTTTCCTGTCTTTACCGCAGTTACTATGATATTTTGGAGGACCGTGTTCCAGCTGGTCTTGTGGCCGAGTATCACTCCCTGCTGACATTATGCTCGAGGAAGTTTCAGGAGTTCTCCAGCCTGAGAAGCGGCCTGAACAGTGACTCTGAATCTGAACTAGACAACGTGTCCATGGTGGAAGGGCTGCGCATGTACGAGCAGCTGGAAGCACTTAAGCGCAAGCTGCGCATTATTGAGAACCCGCTGCTCAGGTTATTACTGCTTTTTTGATGGATAACTGTCATTCGTATATACGGCGACAGCGCAGCTCAGGTCCGATTTAATCAGCCAAGTAACGTGATCAATAGAAACGTGATTAATTTCGATACTAGGGTCAATGAAGTATTGACTCTTTACTTTTTCCAAACCTTGGGATCGATCCGGTCTGCTCTATAATTAATCGACAATTTTGATTACACAGACTTTCCTAGTACATAGGTTTCCAGCTCTGTTGGGTTAAAAGACCGGTCTCACTTGAACAGCTGTTTGTGAGTGATAGCTGTGGTAGGGGTTATCTGCTAGTTCAATTGATTGTTGACCCACACCAACTTTGTGTTCATTGCAGGTATGTTCTGGGCTACAAGGTGAACTCTGGTCAGCAGTCTTGCAGGGCGAAAGGGCAACGTCCTGCTGGAGGCCGAGTGGTTCACCTAGTATCAGCCTCTGCCACAGTTCACCAGCTCCAAAGCTTGATAACTGACAAACTGATGCCTCACTACTCCAGTGAAGAGTTTGAAGTGCAGGTATGTGTATAGCCCTTTCCCCTTTTTCGTGGCACAGTTGTATGTTGGTCAGCAGACCTTACACTCGCCTTTGGAGGATGACTGTGTTGTTTTCAGATATACTTCCATTGTAAATAGAGGGGGGGGTCAGCACGTCATCTGCGCTTTGAAAGAATGAGAGAGTGTCTCAGTTTTTAGTAATAAGGCATTTGGATGGAAATATGATATTTGAGTTGGAAAATGTCACTTGAATAGAAAATGGAAAGAGGTGTAAAAAAGCAGTTTTAAGAAAGGCAGGTAGAGTACAAATCCTGTTTTCTCTGTCTCTCTCTCTCTCTCTGCATCTACCACTGTCTTTTAATTTCCTGGGTTTACCTCTTAAAGGTTAATATCTTCCTGACAGTGCTGGCCGCCTCAGAGCTCTTAGAAAAAATCAAATCATCGATTTCACTCACACAGGATAATTTTATGACCAGTTGGACTGAGTGAATAATTTTGCCAGTAAAATCTGAAGTGCACTAGAGGATTTCTTGCTTCTCCATCTTTTGCTCTGAGGGAGATTAAATGCAGGGTTTTCAGACTGCGATTGTTTGGTTAGGCAGACTGGGTTGAAATGAGTTCTTTGTGCAGAAAGCAGTTGTTAGGAGCATGCAATCTCTAATGTGACATGGTGCTGTAATACAGTTAAAAAGGGCCGCATATGATCACAAATGCGTCAAGGTGCTGTAGTGCTGGATTTGTAAAAGTTTGTTACACTTTGCTCATGTTTGATCTGTCTCGTTCTGTGAGCTAGTTTATCCCTCAAGAACTCGTTAAAATGGCACAGGCGAGTGCGCTCTGATCACACCTACAGGGACACATTCTCTAAAATTTGTGCGTGACTCTTTCTGCTCAATATGTATTAGGCCAGTATTTTGAAATTCACAGTTTTTATTATTTTATTCCTCTTCAGGACAAAGGTGACTGGAGTTTTGACTAAATTACTGTGTGTGCTCTCAGTTTCACAGTGACCCTGTGCTTGCGGTCAGTGCGTGTTATGAGGGCGATGTGGTCATTGTATGCCCGGGTCTCTACAGCATCACCAGCTCCATCAGTATCGTCGACTCTATCGAGGTGGAAGGTAATCGCATGACTCACTTCTCAAAACCAAATCCTTTTTGACCCGAAATCTGTTTACATTTAGATTATCTCTTTGGCATTCAGAACTGGTTTCAGTTTGATTCATTTGAATTTTATTGAACTTTCTACTTTTCTTTTTTTGAAGACCGTTCAATGACAGGTGCACAATCTAAATGAACTTTTTGCTTTAGTGTGGTTAATTTTAGCTGCAGTGCTGTGGAGTTATTGACCTTTATTACCTAATTGATTGCAAGGTGCTTCTTACTTTTTTTACACCTTTATGTATGATTTTCTTCTCTTTAATAAAGCTTTGTGATACAGCATGCTTCATAACACTAAGTCAATAGTCTGGCGCTGGGCCTTGTTTGTCAGAATGGCTCCCTGGATGTGTATAAAAGGAACGCCGCAACTGGTGCGTGATATCAGGATGCCTGCCGAGGTAATTGAGCTGGATGGTGCAATAACCGCCACCCGATGATGCGATTCAGAAATTAATGCATGAGGAATGTGCGGGCATGCGAGCGCGGGGTCAGGGTCAAGTCTCTTTATGCAAATAGCGACCTGCAAAGTCAGATAGTGATGAAGTCAAATGAGGAAGAGGAAAAGAGGCCTTGAGGACACTGTTTAAATATGGAGGTTTTGTGTGCTTTGGCGGTCCCTCCCGCAGCGTCTGGGAAGCCCTGAAAATTGAGATAACGACACAGAAAGCTGCTGGCTCTACAGCAGAAGAAGAGCAACTCAATTAGACCACTGCCAAATTACCATAAAACCGCTCTGCTTCCTCACTAAAGGTCTTTGATATTTAGCAAGAACGTTGCGCATGCCTCTGTCAGGCTGCAGCTTTATCGCTAAGATTATTTGAAGGAGCTGTAAATAATTTTGTTGTTTTAGTAAAGGGACTCATTGAGACATTCAAAAGGATGTTTTCTAGAAGAAAAATCTGGTTTGTGATCCTCCCCATTCAGAGCGTCCCACTGCTGTCAATTACAAAGATCTTTGAGTGAATCCAGTGCTTTTACCTTCAGACATGGAAGCGGGGATGGCCGTGTGACCTTATTGGTCTATATTCAGCCCTTGGCATTTAAAAGAAGTTTGTGAGAGCAGATCAGAGTGCTGAAGTTCAGCTGGGCATTGTTAGAAATCTCAGGGAGCAAACCTGCTTCAGGACCGTCTGTCAAAGAGTGCCGTGTAATGAAGCTGGGCTGTCAAACTCTGCTGCTCTGAACTGCCGCTCTCTCTGACCTGCCACTATTATCTGAAACTGAGATGGTGCTACACTGACCTCTCAGTCATCGGATCTGCTGGCTGCTATAGACTCCACATGCTTGTTGATGGTCATTTAAGCACATCGTTACTTAGAAACCGTGTGTCTAGATTGAGAGCCTGTCTAATTTCCATAGAGAATTAGGTCTTTTATGGAGAGGTTTTGCTGTAATGAGATGTCCTTAGCTGAATGTTATGCCTAGTGATACACGCTTAGAAATAGAATATTAAAATAGAATTATAATAGAATAGAAAGCTTTTATTGTTATTGTACAGTTCTGCATACAACAAAATTAGGAGCGCTGCTCTTGTTGGTGCCATAAACAAACAAACAATTAGACAACAATATAGTATAGCAATAAAACAAAAGAAGATAAATACACAAATTAAGAGTAAGGGTGAAAATAAATATAAATATAATAAAGATAAATTATGAATTTGCATTAGGTGTGATAATGGAGCTCAAGTTCTTCCCTAAAATGTAATTGAATAAAGTGAATAAAAGGACTAAATGAAAATATTGCACAATTGACATTTCACATGCCAATCTGTTTTAAAAAGGTTGTTTATACGAGGATTGTTTAAAAAAAAAGGTGCTTTTTCCACAGCCTTTTCTCTCTCTCCTCAGGATACGGTCTTCCCGACGAGGTGGTGATCGAGAAGCGTAACAAGGGTGACACTTTTGTGGAGTCGACAGGAGCCAACGTCAAGCTCTCAAATCTAAAGTTCATCCAGCGCGACGCCATTGAAGGCATCTTATGTGAGCTTCAGACTGATCGCTCTAACCCAGTTCCTCTTTACCAGCAGTGTCCTCAGAGTACAGTCTTCAGTTAATAAATCTCGAGGGACTGCTTCTCCTGAATGGCTTAGCAAGCAATATATCCACCAGAGGCCTGACTAGCACTTGTTCAGATGTTCATGTGGTCTCTAGAGCACAACATTGTAGCTGTACAAAAACGTAGTGAGCTGCTTTGCTGCCTGTTGCCTGTGTAGTCACTACTGAAGGAATTTAAACTCTGCCATCTTATTTTTTCCACTGAGCTGGTTGCAGTGCATTATGGGATTGCCCCCTCCATAAAGGATATGAAATTCTGCTTTAGAATTTGGCCAGAATGGAGTATCCTAAGATGCAGTATAATTAAGATACCTTTCTTTGCATCAAGAGCAGTGTTATGGTTCTTTAAAATGTTGTACTCTTTGTACTCACTAGGTTTTGGGGCAAAGCACTTCTACTGGTCAGCTGTTCTGATATGTCTACCATTAAGAGAGTAAATCTGTAATTAAGTTTGCAGCTCTGCTAAAATAAGCTTCCCATGGAATGTTCTGATTTGTTCACAGTAACACATCTGTTTAATATTCCCTAGAATCTTTTCTTTTGTGCCTTTATATGTGACCTGAAATCTGGGTTACTTTTTTGTCTCTTGTATTTTTCTGTCATTGTTTTTCCACATCTTTCTATTTTTCACCCTTTGTCTTTCATCAGGTGTTCGTCAGGGGAAGCTGGAAATGGAAAATTGTGTGATGCAGTGCGAGACCACAGGTGTGATTGTGCGATCAGCAGCCCAGCTGACCATGAACATGTGTGACCTTTATGGCTCAAAGGTGAGCTTCACTAGCGCATTGAACCTGCTTCTGACGCTCACATTAATCCTTCCCTGAAGAATTCATTTTAAAAATTGGTGTTATCAGTCTAATTTATTGCTCCATCATGTAACCTTTACAGTAGTGGTTACAGTACATGCGGCATGTGACACAGGTGGCTCAGCAGGAATGCTAGCCAGCAGCGATCTTTGATTGAATTACCACCAGCCATTTACTAAAGAGCCTCTTTATCATTGACCAGTGTCATTATCATTTTGATGGTCGTTGTGCGCTTCCTTCAGGGGGCTGGTGTGGAGATCTACCCTGGGAGTGTATGCAGTCTGGTGGGCAACGGCATCCATCACTGCAAGGAGGGGATCCTGATTAAGGTGAGGAAGATGAATGAGCTTCGGCTCTTCTAAACGTCTATACATTAGCCCGCCTAGCTCCCGGTTACCTCTAATTGTTGCCCAGGCAACAGTATGTATCTTGCCAGGCCCAACATGGCCATACTGTAGAACCATCTTAGTGTCACACAAATGATGTAGTGCATTAGTGCAGGGTTTAGAAGCCCTCCAGGGAAGCTTACACCATCAGTGTGTTAGTGGAATGAGACTTCACTGGCCACCATGGGACATCTTTGATGGTAATAACTCTAAGCTGCAGGACCAGAGGTTGGTACACTCGCACAGTTCAGAGGAAATCTCAAAGTCAATGAACACTCTGTAGTAGTCACAAATCTTGTTGGAAAGTCTGGGCTATCATCTTCATTTAAAAAAAAATTCTTTATTTTAAAAAAATATATTTTTTTAAAGTATTATGGGGTGTTTCTCAGGTCATGATTCAAAGGCCAGCGTGATGTCTCGCATGTTGATTAATCATTTAGTTGAACTGGATTATATTTTATATACTTGGTTATTATCTCACCTCAGACCAAATTAGAGTTTTGAAGCGCGACATGCACACAAATGCACACACAGGTAGAGGCATTCAGAGAGGATTTCTTCCTAATTACCTCTAGCGGAATAATTGGATTTTATCTACCTTCCTAAAGCTTTGTTCATTTGCGTACATGCGGTGCCTCCCCAGCTTCTGTCTTTTTCATTTTTCCTTGTGTTGCATAAGCCGAAAAGTGTGCAAGCACGTTTTCTCGTTCATTTGTGTAGGCACGCTGCGTGTTTACCTCCCCACTGCTTCTCTTTGGCAGGATTTTGCAGACGAGTTGGATGTCATGCCTAAAATCACCATGGTGAATAACGTGATTCACAACAATCAGGGTTACGGCGTTATCTTGGTCAAGCCAGGTGATGCTACTGTGGAGGATCCACCCGCAGAGCCTGATGCTGCAGGTATCTTTCTCTTCTTCTGCTCCTCTCACCTCAGTTAACCCAGCAGTGGGGCATATGCTCAGTTTACCAATAACAGCCTGTTCACCAATAACAGCCTGTTCATTAAGGACAGTTATTAAGAACTACCTGTCTGTGGAGGACATGTGGTGAAATAAAAAAATAGAAAAGGCAACACCTGCTCTGGCGGAGAAGCGGCTGTAACTGGTAGTATTTCTCCCAAAGTTTTCTGTTGTTTTAAATGTGCTTTTATTTTTCCTGTGAAACACAAATGGAGAATTTAAAAGAATCTATGCAGCGTGTTTTGTAACAACAGTCTATAGTGACAATGTCTGTAAAGTTATGAACGTGGCAAATACACTTTAAAAATAGTGTGTGAGTCATGCACTATATTTCTTCTGTAGTGTATGACAGGATCACTGAGTCAGTGGGATGAGGCTGAATCACTCGCTTCATTGAAAAGAAGTGGTCCATTCCTCACACAAACACTTAAAAATATGACGCCTGTCACATGAACTATTTACATGGTGCTGTTTTTTTTTATTTAGATTTATAGACATGGTCATATAAACTGTTGTATGATAAGGAGAGACGTTAGGTTTCTTATTTCACAGAAAACGTAACTGTCTATGGGTTGACAATTTCCATTTTGGGCTGAGAACTTTCCTTGAATTCTTTTGCTGAGTTTCAGAATCCAATAATTCTGGTAATTTCCTGGAAAATGTACTTTATGCATTTAGGTTGGCTAAGCCCACCATGTTAGAGTCCTGAACAATTTTCTTGTCTGCTTCACGTCCTTGGTTTCTTGTATGAGCAACACAGTAACCTTGCTGTTCTTTGCTTTCACATGCCTCATCGTCTTTTCCACAAATTAAATAGGCCACATCGAAACTCCTTATTGCTGTAAATGGCTCCATGCATGCCTGCGTACACTGCACAGTCGTATAGCTCATGAAGGAGCCCGCAGGACTCTGTTCGACTGAGTGAAACGTGTCCCACTTTCTTCTGTAGTAATATCTGTGCAAATACATTCGCTTGCATAAAATTTTGGTTAAAAATCTCCCCCCGGGGCTGTTGGAAGGCCTGTCCGTAATGACTGCCATCCCCACGGTACAACTCTTCAGCAAGATTGCTGTTTTTCCCTCTACCAGCAGCTCTATTGTGGAGAATAGGAGAGAATGAAAATGGGCTTGACATTCAGTGAAGGGCAGCTGTGAACCGGGTGTGCTGCAGAAGTAGTGTGCTTCATTTCTGAATTATGCTTAGCAGACCATGCCTCAGCCTAAAATAAAAGTACACACCACCCTTTTGCTTCCTTTGTTTCCAGCTCTCAGGCCTGCTTTTGTCTAATGGGCACATTTGCTTAGTATCTCACTCTCTTTCCCCCCCTTTCTCTTTCTCATTCTCTATTGGACTACATGGACTAAGGTGTGAAGGGGATTGCAGGTTGAATGGATTTATTTCATATGGATGTGTTGCTTTTTTATTAGAGAAGGACCTGTTTCTTCCTTAGGTATCTTCAAATATAATAAAGTAATGCATTTGATTTTTTTTTTTTGCAGGTCAGATGTGATTCAAGCAGGTGATTAAAGATGCAATCCGTAACTTGTCTCTCTATCGCCATCTCTGTCTGAAACACAAAATTGCAGATGCCTTTGTGTACTTTCCTTTACCTATGTTGAAGACAAGCGAAACCAAACTGACATTTCCTGGGAAATCTGACCTCGCAGCTCAGATTATAAATCATTATTATACGCTTACTGTTGTGATTCAGGGTTAGATAAGGAGATTCAATCACTCAATAAGTGATTTTAGTTTGTTTTTAACCAAAACACGTTTAACGTTACAGATTGCAGTTTAGAAAAGTACCTCTGCTGTTTTCTTATGGCTTGTCTTTTGTTCTTGTTCATGTGACCTGCTTGGTATTAATGAGATCCTCAGTTATTTAGCTGGAGTCGGTGCTGAAAGTAGAGCAGATAAAATTTGCAATATTATTCAGTCTTTTTTTATCCCACTGGTGTATTCAGGTTAAATAACTGTCTTACACAGGAATCAAACCAGTTGAATTAAATATAAAACTAATTGGGCAGAAAATGTAGGTTATGATATGTTATTTTCTTGCTACTATTAAACTAGCAAGTGTCTCATAGCAGCAAGTGAAGACAAAGAAATGTAATACTATATACTTGCAGTATAACAGCTGATGTCCTCAAGACTGTTTCCACGTTCTTGTGGATATATAGAAAATGACTCAAGCCTTTCAGTCAGGTATTACAATGTAGTTGTACTTTCATGTAATGACTTTGCTTGTCAGAATCAGCATGGTTTAAGTGCAGAATTTGGGGGAAAATGCTCTGTTTGGGGGAAAAGCAGTAGATGTAATTTAAAGCATCCTTTTATTGTACCCTATCATTTTCAGGCTGACTATAGCCATTCATGCCTCCTGAGTGTTGTTCACTCTGTGCTTCAGGTCTAACCGATTAGGATAAAACACAATTGTGGCTTTCTGTTAATTCTTGGTAAACCTTTGTTCCAGATAGACTTGCATTGAGAGTCTGTAATTTAGGTTCAAAAGGTTACCAACCAACTGTAGAAAGTAGAAAATCGGAACCAAATCTGTTCTGAAGACTTTTGTCTTTATGTTTGGCAGATGACCAAGAGAGAGAAGAGCAAGAGTCAGAGGACGCTGGGGTAAAACCAACAGATGCAGATATGGATGAACATGATGATAATGATGCATCCAGCGCTGTGGTGGAGGAAGAGTCCCCAGCCATCAAACACAGCCGCCCCATTCCTCCAGATTTTACTGAGGGCAATGATGCCATCAAGCAAGAGTTGGTCGCCACGTCTGCCAAGAAGCAAAGCCTTCAGAGGAGCAGGATGAAGGCACTCGGGGCCATGCAGGCTGATGAGAATCTGCTCTCACAGGAAATGTTCATTTCCATTCATGGAAATCAGTTCAAGCACAACGGCAAGGGCAGCTTCGGTACCTTCCTGTACTGATGTCGGCTCTACGGCAAGCACGCACAGACACACTTTACAGTTCAGTTCTATTTATTCTTTAGTTCTTCAGGTTTGCTGCAAGTTTAATATGTGAGATTGCTTTAAATGCTGTAGGTGAATGAAATGTGAAAAATCATGGTGAAAATGTAAGGTTTTAATTTTTTTTAATGATTTTTAGCCTACTGCTATTTTGGGTCATATCTGTATTGATCAGAAATGGTTTTCAGTGAATACTAAAATACCTGTTAGTATTAAAAAAGCAGCACTTGTTCTTTTCTAAATTTTCTGTACATATGACCATGTTTTTGAACAATGACCTGGTGTTTATGTGGTAGTCACATTCAAAGCTATACAGAAGTGATCTTAGTCAATGTTCTTTTTCTTGAGAGCGCTCACTGCTAGTTTAATGCTCACATTTAACGGTCACTGAATTTAAAAGCAAAAGCCATGTTTTGTTTCACCTCACTGTTCTTAATGTTGTGTACAAATAAACTGTTTATTGGGTGTAACAGAGAATCATCCAAACCTCCTCATGTAATTTTCTTTACTTTATAACTAGTAAAGAAACATGTAATGTGAGAGTTATTGGTTTTGGTGGTATAGAAAAACCTTTAGCGAGACACAAATGTTTAATTTCCAGCAGACTGAACGTCTTTTACAACCTCATTACACTGGAGACAGTTTGATTAATTACAGAATTCGGCATGTCCTGCCAAAATTACACATGCGCTTGGTCTTCTAGGAAGCTGCGGGTTGACCGGAATTAACCAAACGTATTCTTCTAAAACAGCTTTGAATTTGATCAATGTTGGATGAGGGAGATAAAATTTACCACAGAAAGCATTAAAATCTTTAAGGTGCATTCATGAGAAAAATATGAATTAATTATAGGAAATGAGATGGAGAACCAATACAATGGTAATGGTTTATTCAGTTTTTCATTCATATGTTTCTCCAGCATTGTCAAATTCAGCATCACACGAAATTATTTACAGAACTAATTAGATTACGCACCTTATGTATTTTTTTAAACTGTCATTTAAAGGTGTAACGTTTAGCAAGCACGTATAGGGAAAGCTTTTTGTCAGTAGAGCGTAGAATTATTTATACAGTAGGTTATATAGGATACTTGGGAAGAAATCTTTTACTGTTTATTACCTATCCATACATTCTTTTTCCATTTCACAAGATGTGTGTTTGTTGTATAGGTCAAAGTCTTTAAATGTGTGAAGTGAGAAGGACTGAGGGATTATTGATTTTTCTTTCCTGTTGTTTTTTCCACTGATTCTTCACTGGCATATTTTAGATGCAACGGCATTAGAGGGTAAAAGATGTGATGGGATTCTTTTGTGGTAATTGTTTTATCTTCAAAAGAAGCGTCACAGCTTAGATAGACCAAAGCAAAAGCTTGCGGCTATGGAAGTCTCTAGAAAGTCTCTCATTTTGAAGCCATGTCCTTCAGACCAGCGAGTGGTGCGTGAAACAATGGTGGCTCACATTGTTCGTTGTAAGGGCGTCTGTCTAAGCCACATTTTTTTTTTTTTTACCCCTGATGTGTGAGAGAAGGCTAGCACAGCATCTCCTCGTGCAGTTTGAGTTTACAGGTGGTCCTCATAAGCATAAACATCTCAATCCTCTTGTATTTTTCTCAATATTAATTTAACCTTCAATATATACTGCTTGCTCATTAGCTTTCACTATAACCCCTTGCACACATGCTGTCATTACCGGTAAATAACTATTGTGATCATAAGTGTGTTCCTGTAGCTCAGTTGTTAGGGTATTGCGTTGTGGGTTCGATTCCCAGGGAGCACGAGTACTGATAAAATGTGTAACTTGAATGTACTGCTTTGGATAAAAGTGTCTGCCAAATGCATAAATATAAAATATATATA